>JAUZND010013296.1:0-28161 GCA_034780555.1 Coelogynopora nodosa | reverse complement strand
TGCTACATGTATATATTTTGAGAAAGTTCATTTTTGACCAAATTTCAAATCCTTTGTTATTGATTTTTGAGTTAAGCGCCAGGTGGATTTTTTTGGGCTTTTAATATGTTATTTAAAATGATATTCCTGAACTATTTTGAAAAATTCAGCTTTATAACATTTATTTCCCTTTTTTATCCTAATGCTCCTGGACTATTAGTTACTATTTATACTTTGTTATAAGTAGGATGTGTTTTCATATATTTTACAATAAATAAAAATAAATAATATCATCCATTTTGTTTCAACCTTATATGATATAAACGTTTTATCTAAATAAAATTTCAGGAAAACAATTAACAATTCACCAAAGGTTGAAACAAAATGGATGTTATTATTTATTTTTAAGTTATCATTATTACCTAATTCTGTATCGGTTGGAATTGTTGATAATGTAATATAAACTTAAGTTTAGCTTTAATTTGAACTTGCAATATATTTGCTCTGATTACGTATTAAGAAAAATATAGTATTTATGTTTAATCTGGTGCTGTTTTTCCGTAATTCGGATTAGGTATTAGTTCAGAATTTATTACATTATCAATATTAAACTTCTGAAAAAAATTATATTCAGTGTAATTTGATGATAAAGTTTCTAATGCACTTTTAAATAGACTTAAAAATGTTTCAAAATAACATTCAGTCTAATTTGATAATAAAGTTATGATGCACTTTTAAATAGACATAAAAATGTTTAAACATATAAGAAATCTGTTGTTATAATAGTTAGTTAAATTATGTTATCAATATTAACAAATAAGCCACATCCCTAATTTTTTTATCATTTTAAAAAAAAAATTAATATGTAGCTGATGTTTGAAAATGTTAGCTCAAAAATATTGTAAACGTTTTACTCCACAGGTGACGCAATATAAATGTGCAACTTTTACCATCCCTTGGCCTTTCCTTCTCCATAATTGGTTGTTTTCTCTTTAAATTTTAATCATAATAATGATCCTATGGTAATATAAACCTTCTAAAGTACTATTATCTATTGTAGAAATTAAAGTTCTTCGAATATTTAATTTAGCCAAACAAAAACGCCTGTATGGCAGAAATATTTATTGGAGATTTCGATAGGCCAAGCTTATTCTTTTCTTTTCTTTATTTTTTCCTTATAATATATACAAGTATAAATAAATAAATTATATAAACTAATTTTTCACACAGAAAATTCAAAGCTATCTTGGTCATAAATTTTAATTGGTAAGTTCTCCGCTATTTAATAGTTTTTTAATTGATTTATATAATGTTTTTCAGTAAACAATAAATAACAAAAAGTATATGTATATTCAATATCAAAACATGTCAAAAAGTTATCAGTGTTTTTAATAAATCTGACACCGAGACAGCTATCCTCATAAGTTTCAATCGTCTTAGTTATAAATTGACTTTTTACTTAATTGAACCTTGAAACACCCTCTTAATAAGTTTGGAGTTGGCCTAGATACTCTGTGCTACTAAATTTGTTTCTCGTACAATTGATAAACATAGTATTTCTCTGTATAAATGTTAAATCTACTACAAGAGTATAATACATTTTTGTAGCATCATATATATATAACAGTTTCATATGATCTACTATATGGTGTCATGTCCACGGCGCCTCCCCTCCCTCCTTGCGAAAGTAAAACGGGTGGCCAAACGGGTATTCTAAATACTAAAATTGTGATTTATGCATGAAAAGATAAACCTATAAGAGATCGGGGGAAGATCACTTTTAGAGAAAACAATATTTTGAGCGAAATGTTAATTATTTATGTATGTTTCTTTATTATTATATGTATATTTATGTTAAATTTCATACGAAATGTTAAGCAATAATCAATTTTCACAAATTTACTCGATTATAATGATGTTACAATCTTGTCGCAACTTATTTCACTGGTTTGAACTTGAACTTATCAGTTTCAATAACACTCTAATTCTCGATTTAAAACTAAAGAAGAAGAAAAAATTATGTACAATTTTTCTTTCATATCATTTGGTGGTACTTCTGAGGTTTTTGTTTTCGTTCGGAAGGTTTGTTACATTTATTTAGTGTTTGTGCATTCATGTTCTTCCATTTTTTGTGCTTTTTTATTTTTTGACATGTTTTTTGTTCAATATTTAGTTCATTTAATTATATTTTGGATGCTTTTTTAAAAGTACTATTCTGAATATTAGGATTTAAATGTTTTTTTGTTTTAAATTAATAATAGAAAAGATCAAATATAATAATATTACGTTGATATATTATGTATAGTGTTATTTTATGAAAAAAGTGTTTTGTTGCTGTGTTACTTTGTTGTAACTCATTCCAAAATTAGAAGAAAAAAAATATATATATTTTTTTTATACTAAATATGTTTATTTTTTACAGAAATATTATTTTTGATATCGACTTATGGTTTGCTATGTTTATAATCAACGATAAATGTTTGCATTTTTTTGTTTTACATTATATAATAACTTAGATATGGGTTCGACAATTTTAAATATAGATTGGTAAACACTTCACGAAGCTTCATTGCAAAGCAACTATGCACTAAATAAGGCACTATTCATGATGAAAATTAATATGTTTTTAAATATATTTAAAAATGGTATCTGGGTATACCATGAATATATTAATATAAATATTAATATATTAATAGTATACCCAGATACGTTCTTTCATAATAAAAATAGTGTTTATAAAATAGTTTTAAAACATTTTAATATATTTAAATTAATGGTCAAAAAACAAAAGCATCCCATAATCCTATCGGATCCATATTTAATAACTTCATCAATTTCAAATAATAAAAACCTGCCAGATATTATAAATTTGTAATAACGCTATTTTACTACAAACTAAAGTTATGAATGAATAGATTAATTATTATATAAATGACGCATTAAGATATGATGAAATATTAACATTGTGAAATATGGATTGAATTTATATTAAATTAATTAAAGTGATTGGCTAATTATGGTTTTATATCTTGTCTAATTGTCATCGCTTTATAGTTTTATACAGTGGGATCAAATAGATTTACTTCATTATAACATACTTTAATGTATATCTTTAAACATTTATAATTATTTTATTCTCAAAATGTATTTGTGAGAGCTATAAAACTAAATTATCGTCAAAATGTTTGATATTTAGAAAATAAACAATATTATACATATTTTTGGTAATTAAATTTACCACGCAGTATACTTAAAAAATTTCATATTTCATATTTCAAAGTTCATAATTTTTTTAATAAATTCGAAATAATTTTTTATTTATTTTTATTTCAGCCTTTATTTTTAATGGAAAAAGAAGCAGAAAATTTGTTGGCACGTCTCAAATACCACATACGTGACAGAGAATTCAAAAACTCTGTACCAGCGGTAATTATTTTGTCATGTCTTCTTCCTCTTATTGCAATTATCGGTATAAATGGAAATTCTCTTGTTATCTATATTTTTCGAAAACACGCATACAAACGAACCTCCTATTTTTTTATTCTCATTCTTAGCTGCTGTGATCTATGTATCTGCGTGGTTAGCATCCCTTTGACATTGGCCTTTGAAGTTTGGCGCTTGAATTCGCTGAATCTCATGTGTAAAATCTCTTCAGTACTGCATGAAATTAGCGTCACGACTTCGGCTCTAATTCTTGTCATGATTGCCCTGGATCGATTCCTAATCATCTGCTTTGTGCCCAGCATTCACATGAGTCGAACGGTGGCCCGTGTTTTGATCACTTCTATCATTTTGTTCTGCTCGGCACTCGCAATACCGTCCGTGATGTTCACTGGAACCTACACACGAATTGATCGCGACCAACTCGAATTTTTAAGTCATGTTAACAATACCGTTGAAACGGATGACGACAACCAATACTGTCACAACGATGAGCGAAGTCTGTCTTTTAAGAGTTTTAGGCTGTTCAAAAGGGCAGCTTTGGTTGTTTACCTTATTATGCTAGTTATTATCACAATTCTATACAGCTTAAT
Organism: Coelogynopora nodosa; assembly: GCA_034780555.1. Taxonomy (NCBI): domain Eukaryota; kingdom Metazoa; phylum Platyhelminthes; order Proseriata; family Coelogynoporidae; genus Coelogynopora; species Coelogynopora nodosa. The sequence goes on along the minus strand of JAUZND010013296.1, from coordinate 24,148 downwards.
TTTTATATATATCAAATGGAAGAGCCGCAACTTTAATGGGCGATATCAGAAGACGAAATGCCTGACAGTAATCGAAAAAAGGGACTCCATTGAGCTCAAGAATCGATCGATTACCATAATAGAAACAATGGAACTCAGTCATGTGAAAACACCACAACACGACTCGGTTGAAGAAGAAGATTCAGTAACTATTCGTAATTCAATTCGAATAAACGAACGTGACCGCTCCGAAGTGTCAAATTCTGACATCTCAAAAATTGACGAAATAAGCCCAGTAGCATCGTCAAGTGAAAATGGAAAACTTATAACCAAAAGAATGCCAGCAAATGGAAGTGCAACGATTTTTCGTCGGGATAAGCACAAACGTAGTACACGAACAGCACAAACACTTGCTTTGGTTTCTCTTCTGTTTGTTCTCTCTTATGCTCCATATCTTCTTATAAATAATGATATTTTAATGAAATTTGGCTCAAAAGTTCATGGACAAGTTTGGCACTCATTTCGTAAAATAATATTCTTTTCATTTTATCTTAACTCTGCTATGAATCCTTTCGTGTATTCTTTTATCAACCCTATTTTTAAACAGGAATTGCGACAACTGAGTGCTCGTTTAAACTGTTTTGGAGTCTAATCATTATTAAACCTGGCAGTGGTTTTTTAAGGAGGAATTAACATTTGACCTAACTTCTACTTTCTTTTCACTCTTTTTCTCCCCTCTCTTTCCACTATCCCCTGTTTTTCTACTTTTTCCCCTCCTTCTCTTTTTCGCACTTTTTCTACTTACTCACGAATTCCCCCCCTCCCTTTCTCCCACGTGGGCAGGTCTCGTTAATATGAACGCCAAATTTGTTTGTTATTTATTTAATATTTATTCAGAATATTTGGCGGAATATGTATGGTATGGCACATTTTAATTAATAGAGTATAAAATTTGTATCGTAAGATATTGTATTTAAGTGTTATATTCTTTTCTGTCATATTACATTGCAATAAGCATTGTTTCTTTAGTGTTAGATTGTCCTATTATTTTTGTGTACTATGTATAATGAAATGGTATTATTTTAAATATTTTTATTATTTGAAATTATTATAGTCACTTATACTGAACTTTTATCATTGCACTGTATTTGTTAGGTTTTTTTAATATTTTGGTATTGTGATGCATATGTACCTTTTTTTGTGTTACCATATCTAAGTAAATATTGTTATTGTAATATTACAAAGATATTTTACATTTAACAACGATACCATTTTAACATTGCTTACAGTAACTATATTTAATGATCATCATTTAATAATGTATTGTAATGTATTGCACAATATATGAACTGTATTGTTAACACTAAAATAAACTTATTTTAATCTGATGGATGTAGGTATATTGTACATCATTCATAGATTTCTTTCCTCTTTCATATATTATAATGATTTATAATTTAAAAAATTATTCCTACAACATGGCTCATTACTATATTTTGTACTTTTCTAATTAAACCAATAATTCAGACATTCTTTCTGGATATTTATTAAAACAAAAATTGCCATAAAATTTTGATTTAGCCAATACAAATAACGCTTGTGTATATTTATCTGTCGTTAATTGAAACTAAATATAAGTAATTTTTCAAGTTGTATAGAATATCAAACTTATTTTAGACAGCCACGGTTTTCAAAAGACATTACAATAATATTACAAACTAATTATATATTGATTATCATTTAAAAACGTATATGAACTCAATACATGTAACAATTCTCAAGTATAATAAAATTATTTCATAAGCAAAATTAATTTTTGTTTTAAATAAATTATTCAAAACGGTATTCATTTTTTTAATGTTTTAAATTTTTTATAATTTCTGAATCAGATAATTGTTTATTAGCATCATTTAAAAAGAGCCTGGTAAATAGCGAATAGATTATCATAACAAAAATGTAATGAGAACTCATTGGTGAAAGCATGATATAAAGATGAAAAGTTATTATTCAAATATGACTTCTTTAAATTCCATTTCTAATATTCGCCAAACGATATGTTTCCTTTTAAACACGGTTCTACGTATATTGTTAATTACATAACCATAAATTCATTTATTACACGTGAACCAACAAAATACCTATCACTCTAGTTTTTTTGACAATGTAGATAATTTTCTTTCGCAGAGTTGTCAATTATATAAACTTTGAACATTACTTATCAAAGTTTAGCCTCCGTAAAATGTAAACAAACTTGTTCCCGATTAGCCGAAGTTTCTATTAACCGAAAATCGATTTGTTGAAAAATTAAAATATAATTTGTTATTAACTATAACTGCTGTGAGAATTCAAGTGGCTAAGGAAATAAGTTACTTCCTTGGGTAATAATTAATAAGAGCTGATACAAAAACATAGCATATATCAAAAACCACAGAGGTGTGTGGCCTATGTGCTGATGCTAATAATCGGAAATGATGTCCTTAGAGAAATTACATTGTGGTTATAGGGACCGATCTACGAATTCTGTTCATAATTTACATTATCTGGTGTTCCGATTAGCCGAAATATTATATAGTGGCAATAAGCCATATAAAAAGGGAAATTTGTTTGTGTTCCGATTATCCGGAGTAAACTATATAAAAATATATGCTGGACTAATTATGCATCATAATTCCGGTATAACGAAAAATAGATGATAATCCGCTTAATTTTTATTAGATAAATCTATTAAAAGCAGCGAAATAAAGTTTGCTTCTTAAGTGAGAAACGAGTGTATACTAAAAACGGTTTGTTACATATTTGTCATAGTCGATCATTTTTGTGGTAAACATGAAATTTAAAGAAAATTAATCAATAAAATGATTGTACATAACGTTATATATGTCTTCACATATAGTTATATATCAAATAATAATCAAAAGAAATAGGAAAATTTATTAAATTAGTCAGGCTGAATGCAGCCTATCAACGGAAATTTACTTGTCACGAACTATAAGTATATAAAAAGAGAAAACAATATCGGTGTGGAAGTAAATATTTTATAACATTAGATAGGCATTTACACACAAAAGTACAAAATATAATTATGTATACAATTATTAAAAAATAGAATTAGATACAGTATTGTAGTGGACAGAAAATAATTAGATAATAATTAGTTGCAATACTAATAAAGAAGTCAACAGCCTTTACTGCCCCGAGATTACCTTAAATATTCAGCTCCACATTTATAAATCACTTAGCGAAGTAAAGAGAATTCCTGTATTGCTTAGTCATGTTAAAGGTCATAAAAAGGTGTTTATGAAATGTTAGTATTGGATTGAGCGGAATTAGATCGCGAAATAAACAGAGATACGGATGCTAAAAATTAGCCTAGATTGTTAATTAAAAATACTTACAGTGCATTATTTCTAAAGGGTATGATCTATAAGTATAATACACAAATTTTCTTATCTAGAACAAGAATATGAAGTATATAACCCAATACCCTAAATTTAACTTACAATATATTTCGTCAGCTATGCTGATTATTTTAATAAATGTAAAAGTTCAAAGGTAACCATTATAATTGAACACAATTCATAGTTATAAAACCAACTTTAAACAAAAAAAAACACCCTCATTATGTTAATTTGAAAACTATATTACAGAACAAAAGCTGATAGAGTTCAAAAAGGCACCCCATCAACACAACATTCTACAATGAAACACACTATCTTTAAAGGATATATATTTACAATAAAACAAGACCTGTAACAACAAATCAGTCTCAACTTATAGTGTCTCGTTCTTTATCACAAGTCAGGGTATCTTCCACTACTTTTGTTTGCTCGTCAGAACACCTTATTGAAGAAGTTTGACGCACAAAATCGGACAGTTTATCATTCCTGAGAGCATTGCGCAGTTCCTCGAAGAATAGATAGTACTGGTGAGAATTGTGTCTGAAAGCAAACAAGAACGTCTTTGAAAACCAAGTTGCAACGCAATTGAAGAAACAGATTTGTATTTTGGTAAAACAAAATTCCAAGTCTCAAATATTTTTACACATTAAAATGTGATGACAAATAATTAATTATAATTGATAGTTATACGCAAATTAATGGTTGGAGAATATTGAACCATAGTGTATTGATTAGTTAAATGAGTTATAAAAAAAGTATGATTATTATTAAAATCATCATGGCAAAAGAGTAACTAGAACTACGATAAAGTCAAAACTACTTTATCAACTACAGTGATATAATTGCACAATATGTTTTATTACAATTATTATTAAAAACACAATCATCTTAAAATAATTTATTTCTAATAAGCGTGCACTACATATTCTGCCATACATTCAAATTGAGTATATTTAGCGGACACTACACATAAAGCCGATACATCGTATTTTTAACAATTTTACATCGTAATTATATTTCCCAGTTTAATTGCCACGCAGTCCCCACTAAAAATCAATAATAATATATTATTATAACAATACATAATGTAACACTAAATTAAGAATTAGCCAATATTAATCAGTTCTGAAAACACGTTTGGGTTATTAAAGTTAGTCACTGAGATAATGACACAGAAATATAATACCTCTAATTCACCTTAATATGCTAGTATTAACATTGTAAAGCTGATTTATTAAAGAGTGCACCGTTTTTCTTCATAGATTTTATCTTAAAATAAGAATGCGATTAAAAATAAAGATGTCTAAAAATAATATATTTATTGAACATAATTTTTATTTCTATTTTAGGATTCCATTATCCCATATTTAAAGGATTTTTATTAGTATTTTTCATTTATAAATAAGAAATAAAATTTGTCAATATTATTAATATCAAATATGTTCACTATAAGTGGTCTTCAACATCAAAATCGAATTTACTGATTACAATCGAAATTACTTAGCGTAATTTTTAGACACTATAACTGTAGTGTTGTCATTTATAATTATTGTTAAAGTCTTGACTGAACCATCGAAGTAGTAACTAATTTAAGTCTACTAAACTTTCGTGGATACTGTGCTTCCCCCATCAGCCTCACATCATGAGCAGTATATTGGCTAACAACTCCTTCGTGATCACCAGATGGCACAGATAGGCCCTCGTGTGCCGCCGACACGTGAAACACTCGCAGTCGCCCTGCAACGGCGCGAGATCCGTGAGTAACCCGCGCTCGCCCACCCTCAGCCAATCATCTGCCGCCACCTCCCGCCCCTCCTCCCCTGCTGTGATTGGCCGGTGCAGCCAGGCAACCCGACGCTGCGAGAGCATGTAGGGGAAGGCGCCGTCGAACAGGTCGATACCCAACTGGACACCGCGAGCCAGGTCGGCGGGTTGGCCGAAGCCGGACAGAAGACGGGGCGAGTGGCCGGGCAGAAGACGACAGCACTCGGCGATCACTGATTGGGTCTGTGACGAGGAGTCGCTGCTGTCCGAGAGGGTCATTGAGAGGGGGGTGTCGTTGGGCCCGCGAAACCCCTCCAGTACGTAGCCTAGGGTGGACGGGGGTCGACGTCGAATTTAGGAAAAACACGGAAATGTAGATGGAATGAGAAGAAATAATATTATTAATGAAAGAAAATAAATGAGAGGTTAATATTAATTATACATCCCGTATTTATAAATTTGTAACGATAATATTTACACAATAATTGGGCGTTTCGATTTATTTTTCAAAAATTCAACAAAACAATAATTAGCAAATCAATAAATATGATCTACAAGAAATGGTATTCTTTAAAAATTAAATTAAATTATAATTTAATAAAAATCAATAACATATATTTATAAACTGACGTTAACAATATGTCATATTATGCAAAAACTATTCAATTTATATTTATTTATTTATCGAATTATAACTAATCATTTATTTTATACTAAAACAATAAATTATTCAACATCTACATCATTCTATCGAAACCATAAAAAATGTATGCTCAGTCTTTCAGATATATTTCTATTTAAACAATATTATGTAACAATTAATTTTATAATTATTACATAAGAGTATCGAAAAAAGCGTTTTTTTCTAATAGAACTGTAGTTTTATTACTGTTGTAGTATTATGGGACAACCAAAACGTTAGAGGTCAAAATTAAAATGTTACTGATTCTACCCGACCTGGCAGTATTTAACTAATTGATTAACATTAAAAGAATATTAGAGAAAAGGGACACACATAGTGAAAGCAGTAGTTACGTGGAGTTTCTTGATATAATTAATACAAATTGTATAGTTTTCAGTCAAGGTTACTAATTGTGAAACATTGCAAAAAATATCTTTATCACAAGAAACTGTAATGTTTCTTAATTTTTAATGTAAATTACCCATGGAAATAGACATTTTATTAGTGTTGAAAAATTGGCTTTGTCAAAAATATGACAGTACATCGAAGAATATACTCGTGGAGCGTCAGTTATAGACTAAGCTATCTATATAATTTATATTTTATGCGCGTTATATAAAATCATTTTAGCGATATATGTAAAAAATTAGATTTTGTAATTAATTCATAAATAATTTTTAATTATCTTAAATACCTTAATTGTCATTAAAATGTATTAACAATAATAAAAATATATATTTAAAAAAAAATACATTTAAAGATAAATATTGAAATAGTTTTTATATTTAAATAAAAATATCAGACAAAATGAATGACACACTTAACTCATTTCAATACTAACAACTTTTTTATTTAAAAAATAATAGCAACTCTCGAAATTATTCTTAATTGTAAAATTCTGTCCCATACACAACTACGCAAATCCGCAAACTCCTACAGTCCCCCACCCCTTAACCCCACAAAACAAAGTTAGCAATAATAGTCCAGGAAATACCTGCAGCAGCGTGACCGGCCAGTGTCTCGATACAAGATTGCCGTTCTTTGAGACTGTAGCCGCCAGCGACAGACAGTAAGACTGGCGTTCTCGTTGCGGTCTGATCAGTGTGAAATCGATGTATAACTATAATTAGCTATACCGAAGCGGATGATAAAGGCTAAATCTGGTTATTCATATTTGGCTAAATAGAGGTTAAATTTAGTTCAATTTTGTCTAGAAACATTTTGAATGCAATGCTTTATTTTGCATTTTACTTGCAAGTAGTATTCGTTATTTTAGTGTAAAAGAAAATAATTCGGAAATGTAATTGATTAATATTACGATTTCTAAAAATGCTAAATGTGTACATCTCCTGTTTTAACCTTTTCTTTACGGGTGGCACAGAGTTAGCGTCCAAAACAAATGAGGTTCGAGCAGCGGGTGACACAAACGCTGTGTCATGGCTTTATTATGCAAAAGATATAATTTTTAAAAGATTCAATTGAAATCAATGTGTAATGGCTTACACTACCCGCTGGACAAGTAAGAAGTTCCTCAATCTAAACCTCGCTGGATAAATTTTAAAATAATTCTCATTAGGCAAGTTAGACTGTCTGTTTTTCCCTTACTTACAACATCAATGATGTAATTCCAACGGAATTCTAGCTCGGTTCTTATTGGTTGATGTTATCTACATTTTTGCATTGATTTGTTCGAATGGACACAAACACTCGATATATTTTACTAACAGTTGTTTCACGTCAAAGTTTGCAATGATTTTTATTACCTCAATGATTTTTTACTATGATTATTTTATTTGTGTATATATATATTGGTATTTTATTAGTACATCTATATCGATACCTATTGTATCAGTTATCGAGCTCATCCGAAAGTTCATCTATTTCATCACTTTCTTCAAGTTCGACAAATTTTGTGATCTATAAAGATATAAACAGTTTTGTAGATAGTGCTGTAAGCTTAGTTCCTGGTTGGATACAGGCAATATAGATAAACGGGATGACCGTCTTCCCCATTGTATAGGATGTTGTTTTGAATCTGGGAATGGATAAGGATGGCCGACAGTCGATAATTAAGAATTTGATTTTATAAATACAGTTTTGAAGGAGTCATACGTTCGTAATTTTTATTCATATACAGAAAAAGCTGAAGACAGTATATTGTTCACAAAGGTTAGTAAACATGTACTATATAATTATGTTTGTTATTATATATGCATGTGTTTGTTATTGTTACATTCGGCATTATATGATAAAGACAAAACGTTATTATGTTTTTCAACAGTTTAGAAAATGATAGAATAGCTTTTGAAAGTAGGAGATAGTTATGTTGTTTTTCAAAGATGTTTAAAATATATTCAAAAATACGTTTAGGTATATATAGATATATCTATAACTTTATGAATATTAAAAAAAATTAAAACTACCTAATAAAGGTTTTAGATATAGCTTTAGAATGTAGGTAGTATTGTATATCGAGATAGTTTTTAATATGTTACATTAAAAACTATATAATTCTAAATACTCGATATAAAATACTACCTACATTCTAAAGCTATATCTAAAACATTCTAAACTCTTTAATAATATTTGACAATATAAAATAATATATGGTATAACTAAGTAGATAGTTTCTAAAATGTTTAAGCTAAATTACAACTTGAAAAGAATTGTATTATTTTGGATTTGTAACAGCTGCAGTATAGCTTATAAAATGGAGGGACAATAACAATAGAAAAGACACGAAATATGAATTTACTTACTTCTATTTACATACTCTCTACGTATTGTTGTTACAAAAGAGAAAAATAGGGAATCATTATCATCTTTTGAATTTGTCACTGAACAATATTTTATATGGTGCATTGTGTTTTATAATTATGTGCTAATATTAATGTATTATGTTGCATGGGGCCTGAGAAGAGTGCGCTCTAATATGAGAAACCCGCAGTCTTTATATTGTACTTTGTGGTACTTCCCATTTGAAAAATATATAATGTCTTACTTGAAGATGGAATTAGATAAATTATAATATGTATTTTCATTAATTCATTTCGGCCTTTTATTTGCAAAATAAAGAACAGAGAGAAAATCTTCTACAGTTTTGATAGGCCTACATCCGATCGATTCTGACAGACAATCCCAACATGGAATTTCACGTTCAGAGCAACCCAATTCTCAGTGGGTACCCATGTCGCCCGGCACACAAACAACGATTACAAGCCCAGCAGATGTTGTAAACGATTTTACTGATTAGGGCAGCGAAGGATAACGCAACATTTTTACTCTGCCTTTCTGAGAAATCCAAACTTGCGTATGGAGAAATTGTTCGGGCTTATCATAACTGACGAGTGTTTTGGTTATAATATATTGTATGTATTGTTGCTTTATATTTTGATTTACTATTGCTATGATACTGAATAATACATTGAATTATGTGCTATTTTTATGTGTATACAACATGTTTTCTTTTCAAATACTTTTTTATGAAACTATATTTACGGCTTGTTTTGACTTGTATAAGTTATTATGGGTATGATCGAGCGATAAAATGAATGATATACGATATTTTGTTTACCTCTATTTTTGTTATATTTATTATTTATGTTTATGTCAGTCAATACTTAGTTAGTATACTATAATAATATAATACTTCAGATTTATTGTATTATAAAAAACAAAGTACGGTATTTGTGATTTTTACTGTAATAAAAATAATACGCTTTGTAATAACAAGTAATTGACATGTTAGGATCACCCCTAGGATCTGTTTTGAACTATAGGAATGTGTAGGTGTTAACATGAGTGTACTTTGTAGGTAAAGACACACGCGTGATAGCCAAGATTCAAATTCAAAATTAGTAATGTTTTCATTCATATAATACCCGCTGGGCAAACTAATAAAGCGATATACATAATATGCCAGTAAAGAAAAGGTTAAACAAAAAAGTTTAAAATAATAAGTTTAATGAAGAGTATTGCTAAAATTATATGTAAGAAAACAGTTACTTTCCTAAATTTAAAAGTTTAAATCCATTATTTTCTTAAAAAACAGCAACAATTACTAAATTAGATCAGCAAATTATCATAGTGTTTCTTAATAACCGATAGAAAGATATAGGTTTGAAGGGTGTATCAAAAGTAAGTACACAGTACACAGATGTATATCAGGCTCCTCAGTAGCTGTTCTTATTGACTTGTTTCGGCAATCCACGAATAGAGCTTCTTTTATTAATTAGGGTATCACTGTAGTTGGTCTTCCCAATTTATAAGCTTCAAAACGTTACTCAGTTTCTTCAAGCATGTCTCAAATATTATGTTAACCATATATTATTTATTCAAAATAACATAATACAATAAGTGTTCTTAGTACCAAAGAGAACTAGACGTCGTCACATTAAGCAACTAACCTGAGCGTCAACATCAATCCAACTATTGAGATAGTCCCTGGTCCGGTCGATCGACTTGCGACATTTCTTGGTACCAGAGGCCTCCCAGGTTTCACTGTCCGACAGTAGCTGGACCGCCTCGGGTCGAGCTGTGCGGACACAGCGGGCCAGATCTGTCGGCGTTACGCGCATCCTACCGGAGGAGGTCCACACGGAGACACTAGTCTTATTTGAACCGTTCTCCTGGTAGGGCTCAGTGGGATCGGACTGGGTCAGGAGTATGGCGCGGTTCTGTCCGAGAGGGATAAGGGGAAAGTAAGATACATAGAGAAAATTAGTAGGCCCAACTTCATGACACATGAATTTTAGCTGCATCATCAAAATGTGATGTAGTATAATCAGGGTGGCCGTGTTTTGTATATACAAAAAATTAATGTTTGTAGTTATGTATATATACAGAGAGTATTAAACTATACATTTATGTAAATGTCATTAATTGAATGTTTGTAAGTAATAGAACAATATAATAAATATAATGTTATCATAATAAAGAACAACACATGTTCATGATTAAATATCATGTAAAAAGTTATGTTATCTGCTCAAAAAAGTAAAACAAAAACGTTATAATGCAAGTATTTTTTTAAAAAATGGCCAAATTCAAGTATATACTGGAATTTTAAGTACACGTGGACACCCACGTAATAAAATTAATTCACATTAGTGAATTGTCGAGAGCAGATGAGAACGCAAGAATGTGACTATTTATGTTAAGAACTGGAAGCAGAATGAGCCCTGAACCATGTTGGAAATAGAATTTTAAAATATTAACTACATTATTAGATCTACCATGATCACTAACCTATGTCTTTAGGAAACAATTATACAAATGAATGGTCATTAAGAAGTTAAGAATGTACAGGCAAAAACAAGTATTTGGGCACACTTTTGTGGGCTTAGACTAGCTGCAATAGTGAATTGCTAAGTGAAGGCAAAGGCGCACGAATACGGCCGTTTGTCATAAGAGCTGGAAATATCAGATCATAAATATAAATTTATCTACGATCACCTTCTAAATTGGAAAATTTAACTCAGGAGTCATGAGTTGGAGGGCCACTTTCCACTACTACTATGGAAAGTAAGGTTGGAGAGGGAGCGATAGAGGAAGGAAAAGATAGGGTGAAGGAGAGAGATGAAAGAAGCAAAGAATAGAAAGCATTGAGGGAGTTAGTGAGGAAAGTTAAATAGGGACTAAGAATGAGAGATAGGAAGTTAGGACGGTCATTAGACAGGAAGAAATAGAAGTAGGGGGTCAGGGAGGTAAAAAAAGAATGAAGGGGAAGGAAGATTGAGAGATTGCCGCCATACTAAACATCGAATAAATACAAATAGTTATATCACTGTCGCAAAAGTAAAAACAAACAAACTATTATACATAATATCATAATTAAATAATATTATTAAACAATAAATTTCGATACTACAACTCAAAGTCCCTACAGTCATGTTCTTACCTCCATCTTTATTAAATTTGCTAGACCTGTCTTATTGGTTTCCAAGAGATTCGTTTTGGTAATACTGTAACGAAAATACAATTGCACAATTAGTTTATTAAACAGTTTAAAAAAATATATTAATATAATATATGAAAAATATAATAATTAAAGTTAATAAAAATAAAGCAAAGTGAATTGTATTACAACATAATTGCTATTGTTTGTGGTTATCATAGTATGTACAGTTCAATATGTAAAATGTATACAATAGAATATAAATGGTATATAATTTAAAAAATTAATGTAAGTTAAAATATTCACTTAAAAATATATTAATACATTCCTAAACTTCCTTGAATGATTTTTCATTTTGTTCAGATTATTAATGACGGATTATTTCATCTTAATTAAAAAATCTTATATATTATATAAATCTTATAATAACAATTTCTATCCTATATATTAAATTCAACAGATTTTTAAATAACTTACATAGAATTCAGTGGACAATTGACTAATTTTGGAGCTCGTTCTAATTGGTCAACAATATCCTGCGTCAAACAGGGAACCTGACCTATTATTATCAAAAATAAAAGATTAAATAAACAGGTTTTATATTTAAATGCAGTCGAAAATTTTATATTAAAATAATAGTATATATAATATATAGTGTGTACTGAATACTAATTACAATCAGAAATTACTAATTTTACATAACAGAAATGTTAATCTTCGTAAACCATAATTATATTAGACAATATAAACTATATAACGGCCACTAATACACACTCGTAGTAGACATGAGGAGGCCATGCCCCCTTGTAAAAATATTGTGCACCCCTTCCATGAGTATCAAAAAACTAAATAAATTTCCCCTCTTTTTGAAAAAATATATACAAAAATGAATCCCATTGTATATATTGTATATATGAATGGATCCCATGAATATATACATATGAATGGATATACATGAATAGATGCCATGGATTCCTCATTGCAAAAAAAACTCTGACTATAACCTTGACTTGAACCGCACTCTTAATATAGTTATAATTTATAGTCAAAGTGGCTAGAAATATCCTGAAAAAATGTCTAGATTAAGTAGACAACATTTATGAATACCAAATTGTAATTTTCCCTAATTATTTGTAACCATTAAATGATGTAATATTTCCCTAGATCAAATAACCTACCATGACGTGTATAAAGGAGGCATGTTGGTGTTTCAATCGTAAGTTCAGGAAGACGTTCAAAGTCAGAAATAATTCCTAGACGTCCGCCTCCAATAGCCTGATGAATCAATTTAAACTTCATTGAGTCTTAAAGATAAAAGGAACAAATCACTAAAGAAAATAACAATGCTTAACACTAAACAATTCTACAGACTAGTTAAAGGTTGGGGAGGGAGTATAATTAGTACAATGTTAACAATAGTTAGACAAAGTTTTAAAATAAATAAAACATAAATAAACATTGCAATAATTCAGAATAGTTTCGAAGGGATCATGTGACTAGATTTAATTATATATAAATGTGTATAGATTAAACAACAATTTTTACAAAATTAACAAAAAGAAAGTTATTATTATCAACATAAAAATTAATTTTATATATAAAAAATTTCACATATAAATAAATATATGTATATTTAAAAAAGCATGTATTATGTTTTACTAATTATATATTTATTGATTAAAAATATCAAATTTTGATAATTCACACAAATACATAAATTTGTAGTTGAATCTGAGATTTTAATTAGATTTTGTATTGATATTAATTTTTCAACTCCTACTTTTATAAAATTACACATAATTAATATTACAAAGCATTTTCCTTCAAATAATGTTTTTTTAATATTTATAGGGTTATCTCAAAAAGCGTTAATTTATTGTTATATAATTGATAATTAATAATTTAATGAAAAAAAACTATTTTCTATGTAAATAAACTGAATTTTTATATTTACTGAGACACTCAATAAATAATGTTGCAAATCATTCCTTGTTTTGCAATCTTGAAAGCTTATCCTTTTGAAATATATATTCTATATAACAAATAGTCATAATTATAATATCTACTTAAAATTTGTATATATATCAGTAGTTCACAAAAATATATTTATTCATTGTGACTTATTTGATACAAAATATATTTAACTGGTTTTATTGTAAAAAATGTGAAGATATAATAGCAAAAACTGGGAAATGCAATAGGAAACTAATAGCACTAACTATTTTAGGAAATTATGTCAATTTTAATATCTAACTTACAGGAATTATCTTTAAAATAAGTCAGTGAATAAATAAAGATTTTTGTGGTTTTTTGAATGGTGAAAGATATTTTTATATTAAACCTTTACTACAGATTCAAACTCAGATTCAACTGAAAATTCAAGTGCTAATTAAAATAAAAAATATAACTAACAATTTTATTATACAGTCTACTCTGGCTAATTGGAACTACTAGCTTATCAGAATAAAAATTGAATCTCTTTTTTTGCTCATTGCTACAATATTATAAAAATGGCTAATTGGTAAACTGGCTAATGTGAATTGTGAACAGAATTTGTAGAATGGTCCCTATACCTCCAATGTATTTTACATTTGTTAATTGGAATAGTTAATCTATGTTTTCATATAGGTACAATCTATACCTACCTAAACCAATACTATTATTGACATGTATAGGGTGAGAGTATTATGCAGGATAGTTATTTAACTAATTAATTCATTGTTTTAACTTCTAAAACAAATGATATATGGATCATTATAATGTTAAAAGTTTTACCTGAAAAATAATGATATTACTTTTTGGTTGATAATTATGTAACAATTGTAAGTTTAACTTATACTAGTTACTACAAATTAATGTTTAATTGTTTTCATTTTACAGGGGTGTGAATTATATTTAATTATTATAGTGGAAGCAGATTTACAGAGGACCAAGGAATAAAAAGGGCCCAAAGGAAAGTTCTTATTTCGTGGGTATAGTTACTTCAACTTCATTAAAAATATGTGAAGTACAAATGTATTTTGTATGAAATAGTTACTTAAGTAAATATAATATTATACAAGGTTGAATACAACCCTAACCCATGGACTGATGGAGAAGAGGGCTCACTGACTGGCATAGAGGAAGACTAATGGACTGATGTAGAGAGCATTGCACCAATAACTTCAAAGGAAACAATTGGTTGAACAAAGTTATTGTAATAAGGAATATAATCTAATTAAAAAATACTATTTTAAAACACACATTCTTCTTATGTTGCACTACCTAAAAATTGAAAATCAGATGAAATTAATTAAATGTTGGACCATACCCTCATATTTTTATTGCAGATTTGGAAAAATCTCAAGAATAATCAAATTTGTTATGAAAAAGCAGATTTTGGCTAAAAAGCAGAAGATTCACACTCCTGTTTTACCTGTTTCAATTAGGCAGAGTTGACTAAATATTCAGCTAAATGATTTACTTTCAATTTATCAGCAGAATCATACCCATATTCAACAAAAAAATTCTAGTTCTAATTAAAATAAATAATATAACTAATAATTTTATCAATTATTTAAACGAAGATTATATTTTTAATTCAACTGCATATTTAAACTCAATATGATACAGTATGTTGAGTCTTGCCTTCAGATTGGCACTCAAACATACAAAAAGGAAAAGAAGAAAACAGGATATGAGAAAAGGAAGAAAAATATCACTTCAACAAAACAAAATATTCAACCCACCAAAACCCCACTCAAATCCTCTTGTTTCTGATATTGGTTATTTCTGTTAGATAGTTTTTCATATTATTACCTTCTTTTTTGAGCTGTAGGATCTTGCATATTTCTATATCTCTATGTGTATTAATTTTATATTTTATTCTTAGAAGCTTAAATTTTTACAATCTATTATTATGTGCTCTATATCTTCTTTTTTTATTACATTCTTTACATTTACAATCTTCCAGTTTATTATTGTCATGTATTATTGTTTCACTCTGAAAGTTTATAACTATTGTATAATCTTAATTGTTTTTCCACATCTTATTATTTTTAATTTTTGTTTTGTATTTTGTTTTGTAAATACAATATATATATATATATATATAAATTATTTACAAACTAATCAGAAATTTATTTTTATTTATTTTAAAACCTGGTTTGTATGAACAAACCTTGTACTTGTAATGCCAATCACATCTCCTGCTATTCTTGCTATATTGGGGACATCTCTTTTGCACCTTAGTATGATTTTATTTAACAGGTATCTCCTCCAGTGAGTGCACTGCAAGTATAGTAACTGGTTGCCAGGCACTCATTTCTATTGATTTGGTACACCTGTTAGTAAAGCTATAACTGCCTTGGTAAAATTCTAAAGTGAAGCCTTTAGATTCTTTTTTAGCAAATGTAGGCATTCAGGAGAAATTGTTTCAAAAAGTGTATCCCAAGATTTTAAAAATAGGCATGACTTCTGTATGTTGCATCACATGAAGAAATATATTGATCTGTCAGATCTCCAACAGTGACACATTCTTGAGCTTGATGCCCTCACCTTTTTTTAAGATTCTGCTTTGCATTTTTAATAGTGGCTTAACTATTGTTCCACTGATAAAGAAGTTCAAACAAAGAATCAGATAAGAAAAGTGCAGTGTAGTCCTCAGAGCAGAAGTGCTACATATGATCACTCCATTTTTCCATCTATTCTGTCCTGTGAACTGCCTCACTGGAGCACAATCTGTAGCTTCATTGAAAAAGTTCTAGTTTTGAATTTCAGGTGCAGCAATTGGAGAAACAGCTGCTTGACTTTGCTGATGTCTGCAATCTTTAACATTCAGGCATGATTTTGGTGCTATTTAAAAAACACGGAAATATAGCTACCCACAACACAATCTGCGGAGCAAAGCCAAGTAGTGCTGAAATTTTGTTGACCTTTTATTTTGTCACCATAATGGTGCGCATTATGAGTATCTTATATTTCAGACTGATCAGAGATTTCATCTTAGTGTAATTTAAAGGTAAATTACATTGAGGGGTGAAATGTCACCTGTTTCAACATTAATATTTAAAATTCATTCAAACCAAAATCATCAGTATATAATATATTCACTTTATCGTAGGCAATGTCTGAACATTTAAAATAGTTGACTAATGATTTTAACTTGGCCTTGAGGCCATACTTTATTGTCTGAATAATGCTGAGACTGGAAACATTCAAACAGCTGTACTGGGGATCTAAGATATCTCCCTTAATACTGAACATATTTTCAACTTCAGGTCTGTGAAAACACATAAGCAATGCCAAACAGCTTCACATAATGTAGGATATTCATTGATCATTGAACTGTTCCAACATTCATCAATCCGCTGATTTTCATTTAGATGCAGACATTGTTGGGAAACATTCAAATAAAATTTTCAAACCTCCTTTCAAACATATCTCGATCTGTATCAGAAATAACAGGGATAATTGATGGAATTTGCAGCATCAATGACATTGATGTGGTGTGACCATGTGCAGCAGGATCGAGAACAGACAGAATTTACAATGTCTCATTATTGGCAGGCATATTTTTTGTAGGTAAATACAGCATTCTTTGAAGGCAGATGCTGATAGAGTAAAATGGAGTCAGCGATCCTGGAGAAGTTGGCTGTAAATTTTTTTTTTTTCAAAAATGTGTAAAACATCATGAAAAACAAAAATCTATTTCACAAATATTTTATTATATGTAATAAGTTAAAAATATGTTCAAATATACTAATTGTTTATGTGTTAGCAGGGATAGTAATGTTTGTTTTAAAAAACTAAATATTATTTTACTAGGTCTTTTGTTTTATTGTTTTGTTTTCACTTTTATACATTATCGTTTACAATGGCCGGGTGACCACACACACACTTCACTATTTCTAATAATGGTATTCCTAATGTGGCACAAATTAATCTTTGTAGTATTCATTTAGTTACCAACAGTTCTGAGGATACACTAATATATTTAGCCACAAACAGGTTAATTCATAATGTAACAATCAATAATATAACAACCATTATTGACTGGTATAATTTTGTCAGAGATGTTGAATGCCAGTATTTCCTTGACCACCCAATGATGATGGGAGACCCAGGAGAAGAGGTAGAGATCGAAGAGAGTCTCTTCTTTCGGAGGAAGTATAATCTGAGATACCCAGGGTCTTCACATTGTGTACTGGGTATGGTACAACACAACAGTAGAAATGCTTATATGGTTGTAGTTTCTAATTGAACTGCAGTCACCCTTCTTCCAATAATATCGCTGCCCATGTCCTGCCTGGTATGAGGATAATTTCTGATATGTGGCTGGCATATAATGTACTACCAAATTATGTTTCTGTCAATCATTTTCTCAATTTTGTGGATCTCAATGATCCTACCATCCACACGAATACCATAGAAGGTACCTGGGATAATTGTAAGGAAAAGTTTTGTTCAATGCACGGCACCTCAGATGCACTGTTCGAATCTTATTTTCTGTTTTGTAGTCTCTTCCCCAATGTCAATGACCTTTTTTCTATGTTTCTTTATTGGGTTAAACATTATTATCACTGTTAACTTAACATGATTACATTCATATATTTGATATATGTTTAACTAATTACATACAATAAAACATTTTTGGAATTGTATTTTGTTTTTCGTGATGTTTTACTGATTTTTGAAAAGAAAAAAATTTACAGCCAACTTCTCCAGGATCACCCATTATACTCATTTATAGTCACAGTGACAGTGTATGACTAAATGGCACATTTGACATAAATTGTGCACCATCAATGATCACTATGGTGAGAGAGAGTTTGTGTGATCTCTTTCAATTAATATGAAATTATTTTAAAGACAAAGTCACCTTGATTTATAAGATATTTGTATATTTGTAAATAATAATATTAACAAATAAACAAATGATTAATAAATTATTAGTATACATTTTTGTATTTTCAATTAAGAAAGTAATTTAAATGATAATTAAATACTTACTTAGTTAATATCTTTATTGATAAAGGTAATTCAATGCAAAATTTCTTTAATTTGTCGACAATTTATTAAAATATGAAACTGTTTGTAAATAATAATCCTAACAACGAATGGATGTGATATATTTAAACAAATAAATATGTACATGAAGTATATTTTTACGATAACATTTGTTTATTGTTTTCTTTTAAGATATTTATATTACCTGAAATGTTCTAATAATTATTAAAATTATTTAACCTTAAATTTTTTTTAATTCATCAATACAAAAATATTTTATAAATTATATATACACGTATTTGTGGTAACCTTTTAATAATTTGATAGTATTATGTGATGTTTTTTCTCCAGTGCAAAATGCTTGATTGTACAAAAATCGCCACGTTTTTTGGCAATAGGTTCATTGCGCGCATTCCTTTTTCTTAAATGCATTTATGTTTAATTAGTATCATATAAATTACTATATTGAGATAGTTAAAATGCTAAATGCACGTATTATTAAAAAAAAGTTATAAATATATATATCAACCTATATATCAGCAGAACCACTTTTGCCAATATTGTATAACTGTTCATTTAGCAATTTATTGTGCCACTGTCAGCTGGCCATGAGGCAGGAAAACTGTTTCTGATATATCGGTCGTGAGTAATAATTATAGCATATGTAGTCATGACCATAGGTTTGCAAATATCACATAGCTGTACCTGTGATATCGGGCAGATACCGATTTGATGTTGAAAAATAAGTCAAAAGAGTACCAAAACGATTATCACGAAAATTCAGTGTATATAAATGTGTTTTAATCACTAAAAATGTACGAGTTATAAAATTTTGTCTGATTTAACAATTTTTTTAGTGAATGTTACTGCCAAAATTCCGTTTTGTTTGTTTTCACAAAAAATGGTGCATTTGTTAAACTCATTTTTTACATATACAATACACTTCTGTTTGACTAAAATTGTTAGGTGTGCTACACTCATTTATTTTGTATTATAAGTAGATCGTATTCTGCGCTGAATTTAAGAAATGAGTGTGATTTATACTATTTGTCATACCAAATAATGCTTCTTACCAAATGATGCTACCGTTTGTATTTATATATACGTCCGTTTGTGTACAATATTGATTTATATATTGTGTTTGTTTTATCAACCCATATTATTGCGTATAATCTATGTTATATCAAATACCGTATTCCGATTGGCAAAGTGATTATTTACAGAAATCTTTGACTTTTTAAAAAGCAGCAATTTTTAAATATTTTAAATGAATTTTACAATTATACTATTAATAACAGATATATGAAGCAGCCATATTGCTACCATGTCATCCGATATTTGGTCAGATGACGCTTAATGATATATTTTACAGTGAATATATCTGCATGGTCAGTATACCTTATAAATCTGACTTTTCAGATTGTATGTCTTCACTATTACCATCTGAACTAGCCGAATCAATTTTTTATAAAATTCTTGGTCTGAAGAAACAGTAAACTTGTTTTTATGAATGACGGACTTAGCTGAAAATGTAACCAAAAGGAAACGTTTATTATTATAACGAAAACAACTCCTACAAACAAATCCCACACAATCCAGTTTCTATAAAACAAGATCAAACCAGCGGTCATTCTTGATCGGTTGGTTTTTAAATAGGTAGTGCAATCATTTGTGCTAAAACTACAGCACAAAATAAAACAATTCTTTCGGTCTTCTAAAGTTCATATAACTGTAAGAAATGTCGCAAAGTCTAATGATTGTGGCGCATACATATAAGAATGCTTTTTTGGTGTTAAAAACCGCGAACGGTCAAAATTTACCGTTCAACACACACATATATGCATTGATATAACGCACAAATTGAGTCATACAAGCACAAACATAATTTATTATAAAACATCAATCAAATTGTATAAAGCACAACATTTTGATTTAGTACCGTTTTTATTTATTAACACATATTTTTTATGGCACACAATTATGTGCATACTTATTTAGGCTATAACTCGCCTATTATTTTTTAATAAGCACAATTATAACTAAATGAGACACAGGCATACTTTATTGCTAAAAAATATTGTATTCTACACAAACTCAATGTAAATGATGGCACTTCATGTATATAACAGAAACGTTTTAATATTGTTTGGACCATAGAGCTATAATAGTTGTATTATAATTATTTATTTATTATTATATTTATTTATATTAATGTTCATTAATATAGATAAACAATTATGTATCTATGGTTTGGACGCTATAGAAAGCTATTCGTATGTAAAAAAAAATTCGATTCATAGATACCTCCAGCTCGCAATTATATCTCCGTTCAATAAATATTTAAACACATTACATTTTTGCAACAATAGTAAATATTTGAAGTTTATAAACATACAAAGAGACTGTAACTTTGACAAACAATTTAATAATACCTGAACTATTTCTCCGAAATCATATACATTTAGTTTAGACTAAGTATGTTAATGGGTACATTTTATTTGAAATTAGCATGATGTATTCCTAAAGCTATCTTATGAACACCTCAATACTGGATTCACACACGCTAACGGATCATAGTGTAAATTAATATGTATTTCTTTATTTTCATACAATGTAAAATGTGTTATTTTGCAAAATTATATGTGTATACTTTATAATACTTCTGATCAGATGAGGGGTAAAATTTAGTTTTAATTTATGTTAGGTAATGCTTAAAATAATGGCTGGTTGATTGTTCGCAATTTTTCGGGTATGTATTTTAATGCATAACGGCTGATTAGACATAAAATTGGTTGTAACATGAATCGGAGGAAAAACCATAGGATAAATCCGACAGATATTTTAAACCTATTTTTCGATGTTGTAAATGAAAAAGTTATAGCTAAAATAAACAGTATAAATTTGAAAAATATTAAAAATAAATAAAAAAAAGAAATGAAAGGAATTTTAGAATGTTGATAAAATGGTCAAAATACGTATACATTTTAAATAATTCTGAAATGAAAAAAATAATTATAACTATAACTATAATTTTAATTAATTATTATGTTCTTTAAATTGATAATACTTGTTTATCTAAGTTACTTGTTTTAATGCCGACCTTGAAAAATCGATTTTTATTTCTCCGGGTTTTCCTTAGGATTTAAGTTAAAACCCACAAAATTACGTCTATTTGTTTTTATGTAAATGTACTGCTTTAATTACATAATATGTCAGTGATATATACGTTGGTTTTTCAATTATTCATTTTATAAGAGAAATTAAACAATATTTGTATATTACACTTATATATTTTTATATTGTTACACACAAATTTATATACAACTTTGCTACTTAAATCTAGTGCACTACAAATGAATACCTAACATTTCTTTGTATTAAACATTTGGATGAAATTATAGATTAATTGGAACGCAACACGAGTTCAATTGGCTTACCAAAGTGTCCAAAATTATACGTTTTGAAATATAAAGTATTTGTGTTATGTTGTGTTGTAAATTTTACCAATTTACATACCGGTAAAGTTCTTTATATACTTTACTGGCCCAATACAAAAAACTATCCAATCTTAAATCCCTGATAGTATTTGAAATAGGCTAAGCATTTTGCGCATTTATAAAATTCCAAGTTTTAATAAATATTCACTACGTAACGGTATCCATTTAGAATATAAAACCCCATGAAATAATATATTTTCGTTTTATTCTTACATATTGAAATGAGAGTTAATTATAAAATACGTCACTGAACATATGTATGAGATAATAAATGAAATTTTAATTCACGTATACCGTTTCAAAATAATTAATAAGTTATTGCTTGAAGCATCTAGATACTTAACTTATTCAATTTATTTATCTAGAAATTATAGGAAAATGTAATTGATGTATATATTATATGACGACATCTGATTTCACTTCATCTGATTTTACTTTATTAAAAAATCTCGTTTCACACTCTTTACTAAAGTATATTTTATGGAGACATTGTAGTTAGAATATATCTTAAGTAGACTGTGTTTTTTCGTAATTAAAATTGGTACAGCAGATGTAAAAAATAACCTTAATATTTTTTTTCACCCTTTAATTATACATTTATGAGGACCTAGAGTCACACCTTCTGTATGTGTCTTATGTCTTTCTGCGCATGCGTGTTATTAAAATTATATTTTTTACAAAATAAAATTTTTTATTATATATTACGTAGTAATAGTAAGTATAAGTAGTGTAAGTAAGATAGTAAGTAATTCAATTCAATAATAAGTTAAACTGATTACATTTTAGGTTATCAAGTACTGCAACTTTGAATACAAATAATAGTATGAATAATGCAGTAAGGTTTCTTTTAAGGACCTTAATTATTAATGACATAATTTATGACAGTTAGTTCGCTGTTTTCTACTCATGATTTTCAGTTTTCGTAATTGTAATTAAACTAATAATGATTCACTCGGTCAAGTTGTTCTCTAAATTCTTTTTCATGATGCAACATTTGTATTCTTTAATCATTGTTTTAAAATTATAATTAGAAAATGTTCTGTTGAAATTATTTCTGCAAATCAATAAAACGTTCTTGCCGGAATCATGTTTGCCGCAT
Source organism: Coelogynopora nodosa (assembly GCA_034780555.1). Classification (NCBI taxonomy): domain Eukaryota; kingdom Metazoa; phylum Platyhelminthes; order Proseriata; family Coelogynoporidae; genus Coelogynopora; species Coelogynopora nodosa. Next base: position 846 of record JAUZND010013296.1, on the reverse strand, counting down.
TAGTTTAAAATATATATAATGAATTATTTTTAATAGTAATTTTATTATTATTATATTATAATTATTATTAATATTATAATAATGTAATCATCTTATTACTTATTACTTATAATTAATAATATAATATTTAAGGACGTGTACATTTTTTACTACAAACTCCTTGAAACAGCGTTCATTAGAGTCTTGGTCGGAATTCCAAAATACAATGCCAAATCATGGAAAAGTGTTAAACATTATTTTAGCTCATATCTGTCTATGTTTTTTCATTATATTAATTAATTTTTTAATATCCGTTAATTTTAAGTGTATATAACATTTGAATTACTATATATAGACTTTAGTCGATTAAATGTGCTAGACCAGAATTAAAAAGTGTTGAAATGTAATTTCATGTATCCCTGTGAACCCTGTTAAAATCCAGTTAATAAAAGAAATGCAAATTAAATACATATATAATTTCATTATATATATATTTTCCACTTCAAATACGGACGTTCGTTAATACCTAGCACAGAGTATTCCAAAGCAAATACGCATTTGATAGTTTAAAAACGGGCTAAAGTAGAATCAATAATTAATCAACTATCATACAATAATCAATAACTTCATCTAAGTCAATTTTAATTTGGGCTGAGGTCAGATCAATATTGGTTGACATCGTCAAATCTTTACACATCATCAAAACAAAATATGTAGCCTACACGTAAATTATAATAATAGGTCTATTTATCTAAAGATAATCATTTAAGCTTTTATTGATTCACCTTGTTCACCTTGTACCGTCAGCTCGTGGGCGAGCTCTGGTTACCACATCTTTCGTCAGCGATCTCCATTCTTCCCTGTCTT
>JAUZND010013285.1:0-28170 GCA_034780555.1 Coelogynopora nodosa | reverse complement strand
AGTGAGTGAAGAGTGAGTGAAGAGTGAGTGAAGAGTGAGTGAAGAGTGAGTGAAGAGTGAGTGAAGAGTGAGTGAAGAGTGAGTGAAGAGTGAGTGAAGAGTGAGTGAAGAGTGAGTGAAGGTGAGATATACTATAAAGATACAACAAATAATAAATCCTTGTTTACTAAAATATTTAAAGCATTTGAATCAATATAACCTTTTGCTTTTTTTGAATAAACATAATATATAATTCGGATTTACACCTTCTACAGAATTCACATATGCCATTGAAATGCTATTACCTTGTTTAAACAAATAGATTAGATAAATAAAAGAAATAATGTTTTGACTTCTAACTAAATAAAAAGTGATGTCGATGTCATTGTTGATCATGGCGAACATAATCAGAATAAAATACGATAAAACAATAAAATATATTTCTAAATCAAAGGAGATTTAAAGTTTCTTGTTAAAACCTTTTCATCTATTAAAAGACATACATAAACAGAAATTAATCGATTTCCAAAAGAGTAGCAATGCAGTAAATTTAGATATCTCAAATCTATATATCGTAGCAAGAGGAATAGAGATCTTAAATAAATACTCTTACTTGTGTATAACAATGTGTGATTCCTTCCACAAGCCACCAATAAAATCTTTTCATTAGCACGTTTGAGACCTAAAAGCACCAATTCATGGAATACAGTGTTAGTCTGGTTTATGGCATTTGTATTTGTTACATTGCTAGAGACATAATCATATTCTAATGTATGTTAACAGAGAACAGAAAAAATACATTGTAAAAACACTTTGGCCAAATTTCATACAACTGTGGAAGTTACTTTCAATATTCTAGAAACACAGCTTTTTTAATTAATCTCCTAATTTAATTAATTAGGCCGTATAAAATACAATTAAAATTACAGTTGTACACATTTATAAACTATATCTTATCACAAAGGAATTATCAGAATGTTTACAACAATAGTATCAGAAGGAATAGACCAAACAGAACATATCTAATTCGTATTGGCTCACACATTTCAATAATACTAAGTAGAAGGCCTATATTCAGCAATATCTACAAGTCTAACGAGCACCAATTGTGCGGCCTCGTCTAGGTGGTTATATCCCACTGAGAATCACTTACTTTTCATGCAGGTTGGTTTCCCTCTAAAGTCTTTATCATTGAGACCCAATTGACCCCAATCATTCTTCCCAAAAGCGAAAGCTCGGCCATTACCTATCAAACCAAGGAGGAAACCATGTACCTATCAGCATTATTGAAAATTACCAAAGACATAAATATATACAGTTGCAACAATACGTCGTATAGAGATCAATATGGTGAAAAACAGATTCAGTGACGATATACTGGACACTCAAACAGTGCATATAGCGACTACAATTATCAAGGCTTGCAATGTTGAAGCGGACATGCATCACTAATCTAATGTTAATCTAAATCAAATGATATACACTGCCATATTGTTACAAAATGTTTACTTAAGCTTATAATAATAAATAATTGCAACCCTTTTTTGTGGTAAAAAGTTATCTAGTGATGTACAAACCGGTAATAACCGATCAAATGAACAGTAGGTGAGGAATCAGGTGTTCACATGAATCATTCAAAGTTTGTCATTGCAATCAAAACCAACAAGTACTCCTCTTACCAGAGACAACAACTGTATGTTCCTCGCCACACGCAATCTCAACAATACTGTCGTTCTTCACCCAAAATTTGCTCGGAATTTCTGCCGAAACATGACCGAAGGTGAATATGGCGCCACTCTCTGAAAAGTAGATGAAATTATATGACTAATTTAATAATTTAAACTTGGAAAACACTTCATCAATGTATAAGTTAACAGAGAAGTAATATTCATCTGAACAGAAAGGTGTCAGATAATCTCCATAGTATCTCTGATATCAACGATCAAATTTTATTGATTTAGGTATAAATCACTCATGGTCAACAGCAAAAGGATTTTAAGGAGAAGATTAGGAATTAATTATAATGTATCACTTGCAACTATTAAACTCAGTAAAATAAATATATTACTGGATATAATTAATGGATATTAAATTTATCAGAAAAACATAATATATGAAAATTCTTATTTGAAAAACTAGAACCAAAGTCTGAATGTGTATGCATTCTTTAAATAATAAATTTTTATTAGTTATCGATTATTTATTTTCATATATTTATGTATTTAAAAATATTATGTATTCAGAAATAAATCCTAACATAATATTTTTTTAACTAAAAATTTATCTAAAACGTATCTAAAGCTTATTTGCCTAAAGCTAGCCAATCAGACATACTTTTAAAGCAATTTTTTAGTTGAAAAATAATTAAACAATAATTACCAAAAAATAATCAAATATTTTATTATATTATTATTGATCTAATTAATAGTTAATTATAATTAAAATATAGTGTTAATGATTTTATTATGTTTCATGCAACAATGAAGATGTCCCCAAAATATTAAAAGTCTATTTTATCTACTCTAACCTTTATTACTAAAATACCCTCTTTGTTAGCTGAACACACATTCAAAAACAGAAATGTAGCCAAATTGTTTCACTGACATGATCCATCAGTGATATGCAATTGAGAGTGTGCTGTATAAGTCAGAAATGACTTTAAGATAATGAACCCAACTCACTATAGAAATAATTCTATTTGCACTTACAATCACCGCTTTCACGATATGGCAGACATTGCTTTTATGTTGTAACATGTAAGGTACGATGCAGCAGACATTGTTTTTATTCAGTTTAAAAAATTACATCTTAAAAATTTTATTAATATATTTTTTGGAAATTTTATTGGAATCTTATTATAATTGGCACATAATTAATTATGTATGTAGGTTATCATATATCTATATATATAATCTACTTATTATTCAATACGATTATTTAAATAAAATTAGCGTAAAGTAGGTATATTAAGTGCAAATTGTAGAAGTCTTTTTTTACTGTTTTTTTAATATTTTTTCAATATATATTATAATCAGTATTATTTTCTATTAAATAATTATTGGAAAAATAACCATATAAACAGCACTGTTTAAGCCTTAACCAATTCTCAGCAATGGCATGTATACCTGCAAAAATAGAATGTAGAGTTAACATATCTGTAAGAATTCAACTTTGTTACATATAATTCTATAATTATGTACAAAGTTATAAAAGTATTCACAACTCTTGAACACAAATATAATAAATTTAAGGCAATAATATTAGTTGATTTAGCAGTGTTGACTGTTCCTCAGAAAACCAAGTCAACAATATCGCTATTTCATATTAGATACAGGCAAACTTATATTACAGCTTGCCTGATAAAGGTTTTCCAAAAATTTGGAAAATTTAAATTGAAAAACTCAACAGAGCATTGTTTAGTATTGTAGGGAATGGGTTAAAAATTATTCTTGGTATTTTGGAATTTATAAATAGGGATATAAGACCATTATTTTAGTAAGAGTATAATACAATTAGGGTGCTAAAGTTCGACACATTTTTAAATCATATGTTGTGGAAATCTATATATTTGATTAAGCTTCAATTTTCATATATATATGCTAAATAATGCATATATATTTAAACTGGTCATGAGGGGTGGTCATAATGTGTTGAGGTGGGTGCTCAGCACCTAAAAAGCACAATATTTTTTTTTAATTTAAAATAATTATTGTAAAATGTTTTACCATCATTTATTATTAGTATACCATTACAATAATTGTTTAAATCGAGCTATACAATTAAGGAGGTACTGAAACGTTACTAAGTTAATCTTGAATATTCTATTTGTTTACCTATTTTAAAATCTATTATCCACATAGTCATCAAATGGTTTTAATGTACCAATTGCTAAAAAAGTTACATTTTATACTAAATTTAAGTGTAATTATTTTCTCAACAAAAAAATATTTTTTGTAAAATAATAATCATTATATTAATAAATGTTGTACCACAAACAAAACCTTTTAATAATGCATGTGTTTGTTATTACCTCATTTTGTAAACAAATATTATTAAAAGAATACTTTCATCCTAATTAAATTAGTTAGTTAATGACCAATTGATAATATCACTTATACTAAACCACACGACCAATCCTTTAGTTAATTGTTTTGAATGTTGTAAAGTTTAATTAAACATATTAACATTTCAAATCAATGATTGTAAGAATACTTCATGAATTGCAGCTGCATTTAAAATTGTGTTATTTTTAACTTTCCTCATTTAAGCATTCCATAATTATTGTTTCACATGGCTGTTCTATTGTAAATATACTCATTTTGTATATTAATTTATAATAATGCAAACTTTAATTACTACAAAAAGCATATGATATAAATTATTGATTTGTTAAAATAATTGTAACATTGTATTAAACAATTTTAAACTAAGTTTTTTTAATATATATTTTGGCAATTAATATGAAAAATATATTTGTTTCTAATAATTTAAGACATAACATAAAATGTTTACAATACAGTAATGTTTTATAACTAAATAGAAATTTCTATATTATTTCTTATCATTTAATTAATGTATTTAATTTGGCAATTGCATATACAATGTGTGAAACATAATTATAAATAGTGATTTAAGTTTACAATATAGAGTAAATAGAAACTTATAGAAATTTACTATAACTATTAATAAATGCAATTTATTTAGTTTATGCTAAATGCACTATTTATGTCAAAAAATATTAATAATTTTTAAATATAATGTTTTTTTATAATCTAATCTGCTAACACTTAAATACATGTATTACCATTATTAAAACATTGATAATTATAAAGTAAAACCACACATTAGTTTTGATAGATTGGGTTAAATTATTATGGATATTGGACTGGAAAAAAACTATGCATATAGGCTAAACTGATGACAAAATATCAGTAATACTAGACATATTACAGCATTGGAAAGCTTTGAATTATTTGTAAAGCATTCAAAAGGTTAGTGTAAAAGTATTCAAGGTCACCATTATTACTATGTTCATAATAATTAATTAATAAATCATTTTTCATTAATTGTAATTATCAATCATTTACATATAAAGAAATCAATATCTTTAAGCAATTCATAAACATAATTATTATTATTCACAAAGTAGCTACTAACTATAACTAATACTTTTCAAAAAGTCTGCAATTTAAATTTACATTGACATTTAATCTTACTTAACTAAAGTCGGTTTGGTTTTAAAAAGTTTAACCATCAGATGTTAAAAAATAGGTTAGTTAAAAAATAAGGAAATTCATACTATGCAGTTAAGGTACCATATTAACATAGTTTAAACTTTACCTAAACCAAAATTGGATGACTAATTTATGTCCAGCAGTTACAAATTTAAAATGATTTAGAAATAGACTTCACACTTTTATTTGATTTGTGCTCATAAGTTCTATTATTGAATTACTGAAAATCAATTATGATTCAAATAATGGTTAGATCAAATAAAATAAAAACCAAAATGAATCTAAAATAAGTGTTAAGTGAAAAATTATGTGAAAAAACTATTACCTTTTTTATATACTTGTTTATTAAATATTTAATATTTTAGTATAATATAAAAAAATTAATTATATAAAATAATAACAAAATATATTTAAATTAGTAAATGAATTAATAGTATACATTAAAATATTATATGTAATAGATTATTTTAATTAAAAATTATATTATTAAAAAATATATTATTAAAAATACATTTAAATATTATATTACTTTTACTAATTAAAAATATACAATTTATAATAAAATATGTACATTTGGTATTCTATAAGTTTTAAAACATAATTAAAAACAAATATATGTCCTTTATCAAATCCTTTTATTCTAAACAACTTACAAGTAAATTGCAACCAATACCTCCAAATAATTGCCTAATCAACAAAAGTAATTCATGACAGATTTCATTAAACTTTTCATTCATTGAACTGTCTCAGACCATATAAAGTTTCAAATTGATAATTATTTTAAATAAGGCCTATACAAATAGTCAGTGACTCAGGTCTGAAGTCCTAACTGACCATTTTAGCAGTCCTAGACAACTTTAATACCAATAATTTATTCTATTATTAAGAATTTGTCTGATGGCCATTACATAATAGGGAGGAGCGTTAGCCCTTATCTTTTTAGCAATATATTACAAGATTTGTTCTGGTCTTATTGTTTCTGCCACTAATGATTTTTATTAGCTCACAAATGATGGTTATATTTATTAATGTTCTTATTGTGATGAAAATTATGTTTGTCAGAAAAAAAAATTTTTTTTTAAAAAAGCAGGTATTTATCATTATCTCTATCTGTAAGAATTTAGCAATAACTAGCCTTCTATGGTTTTTGTCCTAACTTCTTCAAATAAGTAAATATACCTATTGTGAAAATGTTATTATGACTGGCCATTTGTAGTACTGAGGCATATGTTTTAAGTAACATATTTTTTTATTAATTGATTGGTGATGTTAAAAAATTGACAGAAATTGTACTTTCAAGTATTTTTCACCCTGAACTATATCTTCATAGATATTAGCCTAGAACTAAAGAAAGTATAGCTTGTTCTCTAAGTAAATACATAATTAGTAAAAATAAATACTCTTAATGACATTAACAACAACAGAAGCTATATTATATTGATTATTTTTTAAATTTAAATAATTATCTATTAAATAATATTATTCTATATAATATTTAAAAACCTATTTATTAAATAATTTAGACAAAATTTTAATTAAAAATTAGTTTTCTATTTTGTTTTTAATTTAAAACTTATGGATTGTAATTTACCTTTTATTTAATGAAGTAATCATATTTGTTTATAATATTGTAAATACATACTACAACCTATGAAACATCACTTATATCTGTATAAATTATTTATAATTATAGTTATTTTAATATATTACTATAATATATATATTAAAATTAAATTATTTATAATTCATATAATTATAAAAAATAAACTTGGTATATAATTAATATAATTATAATTATATAACAAAATCAAAGTTTATTTATATAAATTTAATGAATAATCTTAATTTATATAGTCAGATAAAAAATTAAAAAATTTGTATTTAAATTTAATAATATAACTACTATACTGAACACTGTTACAACCAGACTTTTTTTCTCAGAAATTTCTAAGTCCCTGGCCTAAGCCAAGGACTTTTTTGTTATTATTAAGATTTGTTTAAAATAATTTTTGTATACTCATATATTAATATTAATAATAACAAAAAACTAATAATTTGGAAAAAATGCATAATACTAATAGTAATGTTGAATATACTATAGACTTTTCTACTGGTATATATTGATTGAATACCTTTATATTATATTTACAATAACTTTTAGGGGTCAAGGTAATAACCAAAGTGCTCTAAACTAGTGTCAGCTGAAGCTAAAGGGGTGGATGGGTGCATGGTTATCTAATGCCATAATCAAAGAATGATGTTAAAAAATTAATACAATATAATTACCTGACCCTGTTTACACTTATTAATATTAGTTATGGATTAGGATTTTTCACAACAATAAAGGGTAGGTGGGTGATTCTGAGATAGTGTCAGCTGACACTATAGTTTAGACGATGTCTTTGGTTATTACCATGACCCCTTATATTATTACTGTAATGTCTATGTCTATGACTATAGCTACTGCAAATATAAATAACATAACTATATTAGGCATTACTGCTATGGAAAACAATATTTATATATTATTATCAAACGAATTATGAACAAAATACATTTTTCAAATAATATTTAATAAGGTATGAAAATATATTAAGGATATTTAAAATACCTGGAATATCTTTATTCACAGCTGACGCCATAATATTTGTTTCTATGGAAATAATATAACCATGTGGCCCGCTAGTTTACTAATAGTCCTAGGTCATATTCTTTTATTACATTAGTGAAATAAAACAAAATATTAATAAAATTATTATGAGTATTTTATTTTATTTGATAATCATCTATGCCGTCCAATCAGTATCAAAACTTTTGTCATCAAAATGTGGATGCAACGTTATATAAACAATGTGTGAGTTACACCAGTAGTATGAAATATAAAATGTGTATCTTAATAAAGAAAAATGTGAGCGACATCAAAAGTTTGTGTTTTAACAATTGACCGTGCGTTATACCAATTGACAGTGTGTTATATCAATTGACAGTGTGTTATACCAATTGACCGTGTTTTATACCAATTGCCCCGTGTACGTGTTATATCAATTGGCATTGTGTTATACCATTTGCCGGTGTATATGTTATACCAATAAACCGTGTGTTATATACCAATTTAATTAATCGTGTGTTATATACCAATTAATCGTGTGTTATATACCAATTAATCGTGTTTTATATACTAATTAAGCATGTGTTCTACCAAATATGTCAATTTGTGCGTTATACCAATGCACACACATGTGTGTGCTACACCAGCTCGTAAAGTTGTGTTATTCCAAATACCGCTTTCTGATTTGGCTTAAACAATTTATTTACAGTTTTCAGCGGCTTTATTTTGATAATAAATTTATTCCAGTAGAACTTTAATTATAGAATAATTTAAAAATTTATTATTTAGTATCTTTAACATTATATTCATTATGAATTAGGCTTTAAATACTTTTTTTGTATTATTGTCAAAAATAAAATGATTTATGAATCAATAAATAAATTTTAATGGGTTGTCACTTAAATGCGCAGAAAAATGTGGAGAAAAATTCTGGAGAAAAAAACCGGAGGAATACGAAACGAAACGAAACGAAACGAAAAGATCAAATAGAGGAAAGCCTTTGAAGCGGCACTCTACATGATTGGGAACCAACCAAGAAAACGAGGGGGGGAGAACAGAAAAGAAAAGAAAAAAACCAAACAAAAACAAAAAGCAAACATAAGCGGGAAGGGGGGAGGGGGGAAAGGAGCAGTAGAGACCATGCAACACAGCAAAACTAACTGCCTATTGCGGAAGAACCCCATGCTGGAAAAGCAAGAAAGACCGAGGAAAAGAGGAAGCCGGCGCCCTAATTAGGTAGATAATATTGGTAAACATCTTTCAGGTAGTTATCTGTATCATAAAAATTCTTGTTCAGTTGAAGGATATTTTCTATATATTCATTTTTATTGATATTTTTGTTGTTATCAATGTTATGTTTTTTTCTTAAATTTGTGAGGTTCTTACATTCTAGTAGAATATGTTTTAAATTTAATTCTTCTCCACATAGACATTGACTATATTTAAGCTTAATTTGTTTGATGGCTATACCACATTGAAATAGTCGTATTATTGTTTCAGTTCTATTATTTTTCCAGATCCTTTCCATTTTAATTTCTTTCTTATATTTTCTGTAAAATTGTAAACTTTCTTTATTGTTCATCTCCTTTCTCCAATGTTCCATTTCATACTTGTTAATCTTTGTTACTAGTTCTTTATATTCCATGAATTCAAAATTTTCTCTATCAATATGTAACATTAATAAATATTCTTTGCATATGTCAATCCATTTGTGCTTATTCTCCCATTCTTTTAGAATGATATTCTTAAGTTTTTCTGTATTTTTCATAATGTGGAGGAGAAGACCTAGTTTCATTTTCATGTCTCTAAACAGATGGTTGCTAATACCAATTTCAGCTCTTATATAACTATTAGGAGTATTTATAGGCATGTTCAAGATTTTTTTCATTATTGTAAGTTGGATGGTTTCGATTTTAATAAGGTCTTTTTTATTAAGTTTGATGGCTTGCATCCCATGGAGGATAGATGGAAGAATGGCTCCTTTCCATATACTTTTCCCTATAATGATCTTGTGCATATTTCCTCTAAGGATATAATTGATCCAGTATTTGTATTTGTTGGCTTTTAAAAGTTTATCTTGAATGTGGGATTTGAAAATTTTCTTATTATCTTCAATTTTAACTCCAAGATATTTGATATGATTAACCACTTTTATTTCCTTGATTTTTGTTTTTTCATATCCCCCAAAGACAATAATTTCACTTTTTTTCTCATTTATTTTCAAACCAAGTTTCTGGTATTCATTTTTCATAATATTTAATTTTCCTATAAGTTCTTTTTCGTTGTCTGCCAGTATAATACAGTCATCTGCATAGTATAGTAAATTTATACCATAAATCTGGGTAGGATAAATTTTGTTAATTTCATTTATTACTTTATTGATGACTATATTGAAGAGGGTGGGAGACATTTTACATCCCTGTTTAATGCCTCGGTGTTTTCTACAGGATCCAATGTTTTCATTTTCAATTTGGCTAATATCTGTCTCATACATTTTAGCAATGGTTTTAATTAAAAAATTTTCCATCCCTATCTTATTTAAATTATTCAAGATAACTCGATAAAGATAGCAATGTTTAAACAAACTAACTGTAAACAGTGTCTAATTTTAAATATTTTTTATTATATTCAGCACTATAAAAGGGATAGTATGGTGTAAAATATTTTGAAAATGTTAGGCTTTTTTATTTATTTAAATTGTTAGAATGTTTCTTAAATTATATTATTAGAAGATATCAAAATAAATTTTCATGCGTTTTACGTGTTGTTTAGTAAAAAAGTAATATTTTAAAATATTTTCCCTTAATATATTTAACGACGTTGGCAAAAACTACTTTTGCAATGTTGTTGAAGGTTTCTATAACTTTAAATAACTTTATTATTCTCTGTCTGTTGACAGATATAGTTTATTGTACTTATTTTGCATTTCCACATTATTCATATAAAAGTAAAGGAAAGAACGGACGCTTTATTAAAGATGAAGAGGAAAGATGCTCAAGAAATTGTTTTCCTGATGATTCGATAAAACATGTTTCAAAAACAAATAATTTAAAAGACATTGAATGTGTTAGAAGATGTATAAGCAATGTATGTTTTAAAGAAATATATGCATTTAACAAGCTAGAACGAGGTGAAATTGATGTAAGGTATAATTCATTTAAAGGATGTGTTATAAAAAAAAAGTAGACTAATTACATTTAAAACCCATTTAAACTTAACACTTAAAGTACACATGATTATGTATATAATTCATTTAATGGATGTGTTATTTAAAAAGTACTACAATTACATTTAAACTTACCACTTACACTTTACAGTACATTAATTATGTATATAATTATCAGTCCTCTGTTATTTCTAATCTTATTTACTATTCATACTCTGCTATTATTTACATTTACTGACTCTAATTATTTTAATTATTATATTTATATACTGTATAATATTTCTATTTTATTTTTAACCATGTTTGTTATTTAATATTTATATTACATAATTTGTATATTTCATTATATATATATACTTATATAATTCTTATTTCTTGTATATTATTTTGGATTTTAAATAACATTTTAAATATATAATGTCAATGATTTTAAATTAAAACTATTTAATATGATTTTAATTATTTTTTAAATTTCATTATTAAAATATTATATTTATCATAATTTATTATTTTTAAAATATTAATATTATTATATTAATACTATTATTAAATTTAATATTATGCATGAGATCTATCATAATTAATTATGGCATTATAATATATATATTTATATACTTTAATTCACTAATAATATGTTTCATATATTTAATAAGGGTGATATAAATATAATATTGCTTATAATTATGTATAGTGTTTATTATAATAATGTTGATATAAACATGTTATTTTTTAATATTATATTTTTATAAAAAAAATTTACCTAGTTTATATAACTACTGAACTGTATTTTTTATTAATAGATTTTGATGCTATAAAACATAATTATTTTATTTATTTCATGCAATTAAGATGCTTTTGATTTAATGAGAAAAATGACATTTTGTATGGGGCTATTTATTATGGGTCAATTTGGTAGGATTTCTTTGCTTTAATATTACATTTTTTATTTCACTCATAACTATTTTTATGGGTTCATTTAGAGTAATTTAGCTGGATTATAATTTAAATTTGCACATTATGTATAGTTAATAATGTTATATGAATTATTTTCATTTATTACATCATTTGTTATGTCAGATAATGCTTTTAATATAATTAAAATGCTATACATAATTATTTATAGAAAGTTAATTAGAAATATTAGCATTTATATTTTGAATGTTATTTCACACATAGTTATTTGTTATGAGTTAATCATAACAATATTGAGGAATTATATAAATACCAATAATTTTGTAAACAAAAAATAATTCATATAATTTTTTGAACTATATATAATAATAATAATAACATAACACATTTTTAGTAATATCTTATTAATAAAATCATATGACAATTGTATATTGTTGTAAATATTGCATAAATAAATATATATTTTTTGTTATACTGTATTTATATATATATAAATATAATTTTTTATATGTAACAATTGTTTTTGCTACAATAATTAAAATAATTTTGTTTTACTGCATCAAAATTTATTGATAACAAATAAAGCACATAAACTTGAGTGTCTTAATTATAAGTTTATATTATTGATAAATTTTAACTTTTTATAAATTTAATTTTATAGATATAATAGATATTTCTAAAAAATATTATTTAGTCAAATTCTATTATAGTATACCTTCATTATAAAGCCTAATAGGTACTTTATATCCACAGTACAATTTTTTTATTATGTAATTTGTTACTATATAAAGTTATACCTTATTGCTTAATTGATTAAATGATACAGTATATGTCAGGAATACATATATTTAAAAAAATCAGTATTCTGGGTACTTATAATGGACTTAATTTATCAAAAACAGATAGGCCTACTGTATTGAAATGAACAATAGTTACACAGACAATAATCTGCACAGAACAGTATTAAATGTGCATTTTTCTAAAAAATAATTATAATGTGAGCTTTTTTTATATTACTTTTCTAATCCTATAAATAATTATTTTGTCTTAATTCTCCATTGATGGTTTCGTCAGAAATTTTCCATTACACCCCAATGGTAACTATTCAAAGCAACAAGTCACCTTGCATAGTTAGTGCTTTCTTCTCTGGGATTTTAATGATGTTGTCTTCACCTGTATCATTATTTTCTGGCATATTACAGCTATTTTGTACTTTATCTATGGTACTCAAAATGGATTAGTATGCCCAAAAATGCTATAATGGTATTTGACTGTAATATAAAAAAGGTATTACTTAATTTTTTCAATTAAAAAAAACATTTCATTCATATATTTAAGTATTCTGAAATTCAATATGAGCCAATCCAATATTTCAGATTTTTCTGTTGTGCTGAACTCCTTCCTAACAATCATGCTGTGTAATACTTTATATGTTTCTTATTTGCAAACTATTATGAAAAAGTGCATTATGCAATACTTAAATCTTTTGTGTTGAAATTTTATAATAATTTGTATATATATTAACTGTTATTTTATGCAGTAGAAACTTTATTTTAAGTGTAAACTGATACCAAATAATCCAATTGTTCATTATCTAAGAATGTTTGTAGTTTTATTATGCAGATATGGTCATGCTATGACAAATTCGGGTTTTATATCTATCTTCTATCTAGCTATCTTGTTTTCTATTCTACCACAGTGCTATTTAAAATATATTGGTTTCTTAATATATTTCGAAATTAGAGCACCAAAAGATTTACTTTTGTTAAAATTTCAGCTAGATCCATCTTATATTCATTTCAGTATGAACGCCAATGTCCTAGTATTACAGGAGTTCGTATATATTAAACTCATACTCATTGAAAGGATATCTCTTATCAAGGATAACTATTTTATGAATAACATATTCTCCTAAAACAAAAGTTATAGCATTTATTGGTAAATATGTAGCATATATGGTTATTTTTCTATAGTTTTCCTAAACTGGAGTTTATGACATAATAAGGTCATAAAAAAGATACCAATCATTTAATTTATTTGAAAATAAAAATGGTTTGACAAGTCTTTAGGAGGGTATATATTAACCTCTTTATAGCTAAATGTAGTTTTTTTAAATTATAATAATGCTTACAATTATTAAACTATTAATATTTTTAAATATAATTTTTGATAAAATATTGAAACTAATTTTCGTATTGATAACTTATATGGATTATTCTTTATATATTTGTGGAATTATGTTTTTTTTAATTTTAATATTCCGATGGTATATTATTGATGCCAAGTACTATTTAAAGCTTCACTTCACACTTTCTTTAAATTTTTAAAATTTTCAATTTTTTTCGTTCTTTTGTAAGAGAAAGTCAATACGTTTTCTCGTAATCCATTTATTTGGATTGATATTAATTTAATGTGTATTTTTATTTTTTTAAATTTGTTATATATATATAAATATATAAATAAATAATAATAATAATCTTCCGCCACACCTGTCAGGTATATATATATATATTTGTAAGAATAAAGATTTTTGAAATAATTAATTTTAGTGATCACTTGAATCCCACTATAAAATTTTTGTTTATTAAAATATATCTTAACTTAGTTACTAAGATGATTGGAATATAGACTATTTGACAACATAAACGAATAATATGATAAATAAATAATATATGCTTTATTATATTTTTTGAAACTGTTAAATGTTTTAAATATCGAAAGTGAACATTTTTATTTCTATTTATTTATAATTATCTTTAGAATTGCTTTTTCATTAGATATATTTTAGAATCTAGCCATGTTCACTAAAATAAAGGGATTGCATGAAGAAAACTTATTTAAGGTAATTAATTATCAGAATTATATATATTATATATATTATAATTATTATATATATTATAATTATATTATTATATATATAATTATTATAATGGCTTTAGTATGTCATTAGTATTAAATGTTGGTTTTTAAGTTATATTTAATAAGAATCTGAAGCCAACATTATATATTTTGATATATATGTATAACATAAAAATAAGAAAGAATACAGTAAGAATTTTAGTATTTAAAAGAATGAATAGATACACATTTCACCAGTTTTATACAAATAATTTATTTGCGAATAAACTATATATATATACAATGTATTTGTTTTGGAATGTGACCAGCGAATTATTTAACTTTAAAAAATGTTGGTTGCGTTTTGTACTTCGTTATTTTATATTTGTAAAAACATTATTAAAGCGCACTATATACGAAATATAGCCTATTGTGTATTATTACTAAATTATAACATCAATTTTGGTTTCTTTCGCAAAAATACAATTTGCTAACATAAAACAAATGTTAATGTTGTTACTAACTAAATAGAATTATTATACTAACTTATACAATTGACAATCAAAATAATTTAGGTTTATGTATGTGACAACTGTCAGATCATAGTAGAAAATTATGCAAATTGTAAACACGTATGTTTATGACTGGGGATATATGCTTCTTTTATTTGGACGTGAGATCAACCTGCACTTTTGTTCTCGGGTTTTTTGGATTTCAATGAGTTCACTGCGTTTTCATTTATAGAACTATCTTTTCTATCCAGAAGAGTGATGCCTATGTAATATCATTGGCGGATCTAAGGGGGTTGAGTGGGTTTTTTAACCCACCCAGAGATAAAAAAAACTTTTTTATAGGTTATTATAAACGAAAAAAGATATGGAAAATTGTAAAATATACCATTTATTAAGTGTATTTAACTTGATTTATAGGTATTTTAAATGCATTATAGATATGAAAAGCTCAATATTTTCGACGCTATGAGCCGATTTACGAGTCGGAGATTGTTTTTTATATTTCCCAATTACCCCCCCCCCCCCCCCCCCCCCAAATATAGATCCGCCCCTGAATATAGGTAACAATACGTTTTTTTATTTATCATTTATTTAATAATATTATAATAACTAGGCCCTATATGTAGCTTAATTAACTATAGGTAACTATAAGGTTAACTAAAGGTTAATTATAGAGTTTCAAGTACACTTTTGTTACAATATGCAATGCTTTTTACTATCACTGGTTGAAACTATATAATATACAAAGTTCTGTTTCATATATGCTTTGTATTATAAACTGACACATTTGACTTTGTGCAAATATTCCAGATATAGCCCATTTATATAGTGTGTTTTTGAGACATTTTATTTGCATATGCTATAATAAGTCAATATAAAAATAATTACATTTCTTATTTATTTAATATGCATATTTCTTAAAGAAAAATGTCTGTTCTAGCCGTGTAACGGAATTTGGTAGTACTTTGCATTGTAACAAACTATGTACTTTGTCTCCTTGAAGTTAACAATTATATCCTTTTATATAATATTCAATAATTTTTTTAATTTAATGATTTCGTTATATTTATTTTATAATTTTTTATCGCAGTATACTTGTATCGTCTTTTTATTACATCTGCTCCATAAAATGTGGCGAATTTATTTTATTATTGATTAATGAATTTATTTAATTTGAATATTTAGTCACTTTTATATTTAACATCTTAACACATTATTATTGGCTGCAAAATAGATAAAATTAATATAAGAAACGTAATTTTTTAGATACTCAAATGGGAATCGGGAGTGGGCCTACATATAGAAGTAACATAGTACAGGTGACATGTTTTGCATGAAATTGTTAGCCCAAATTTAAATATGGTAATTCGCGAAACAAAAGTATTATTAACGCTGTGTTTACAGACACGCAAATGTATATTAAAACTCAAAATTGTTGTTTTCAAAAAGTGTTGTTGAATCGCATGGTAGCACTCTCTAGGAATGAATCAGATTCTGTATCGTGAGGTTTTAGCAGTGAGGTTGACATGGTCTTCCTGTTCTTTGGGAGATTGGTGGGCTAATTGAATAGAGATTGTGACCTTCTTTTTGTTTAAACAGGTCTTATACAGGTTGTCGGCTGCAGCAATATGACGGTGAGAGAGGAGTGGAAATTTACTACATCTTGACTAGTAACACCATAGCTATTACATATAATTAAACTACTAACTCTATATAACTATATCTATGAGAATTTCACAGTACTTAACCCTTTGTAACTAATTGTATATTAACTCTACAACATTTTAAGTAACGCTATCATTACGTCTATTTTATTTTCTTGAAATCAAATATATATAGAAGGCTACGCAAGTCTACACAAAATGCTCCAAAATTGACCACTGCTCACATCAAGTCGTCTGCACTTGACATATTCGTGATTAAGTGTATTTCTACCGCAAGAGTCAGAGTGAAGACATGCAGCGAGCGCTACTTACATAGGTATGTTACCACTCCGATCCTATTGGTTGACTCTTAGTTTGTCGTTTCATTTTTGATCAGATTTAATTGTTTTCTTTCGGCAATCTTTTGACGGTTCTGTTTTCTGTTACGACAGGGACAGCATTTGTTATTTTATTCGTTGGAACTGTTAGTGGAATTAATTAATAAATGTGTGTTTATTCTATAATCAGTGAATAATATTTATATGTATCAATGGCTTCTGGTATTACACGTGAGTTGATTCACTTGCATTACATTCAAAGAAGTAGTGTGTAATGTAACAGTTTCGATATTTGTGTTGGAATTTTCGGTTTATTATTCTAATTAATATAAATCTTAATTAGTCTCATTATAAATATTGAATACTTATTACTGCCTGCAGAAGTTTCAAAATGGTGTCGTTGTTTTAATCTCTATATACATGATATTAGATACAGTTAAAGTTAATACTGTTTTTAAAAATTTGAAGTTTACAGTTACTACAAACTGACTCATTTACTATATCACCCAATAACTTTATTTGATTTTTTGTTAACGATGCATTTAGTTTTAGAATAAAAACACACAGATAATACATCAGAGGGGCAATATTTAATATGCGTGTTATGTTCAATATGATCCATACAATCAGAAATTATTGAAAAAAATGTTTTCTTATATTTCACATTCCTATGTGAGCATCTTTTTATAGAATTAGGGTTCTATAATATATAAAAATTAACCTGAATTAACCTGAATGGCGTATACTTTTATTTTAACGGAAGTTACCAAGAAGAATACTGGCTTCAATTATATTTTTGAATATGTTTCATACAAATTAAAGTGATTGTTTGATTACGAAATAGTCCATTACGCATAATTTTATAGAATAGATCAATAACTATAACACCTTTTTGACATTTTGTTTATACACATGGATTATTAGATTTCTACCTCTCTTCGTATCAGATAATTTGACAAATAGTACTCGGAGAATTACACCTTTGTTCTCTACACCTTTGGCGAAACAGTATAGTAGTAATTTATACTTATACAAGTTAAATATATAAAATATACTATTAAATTAATTAATTAATTCAATTTTCGACTTATTTCCACTTAAATATATGTGCTCAATGTAACCAAGTTTAACATGCTTGTAACCACTTTAAGGTTAATATTTTGTGCTTTTTACAAATATGAGACACATGTAGGTACTAGTGTCTATATATACATGTAAATAACTTACTTATATTATTTATCTCTCTATATATATGATACATTATAATTTTATTTTTGTATAGAGTCTGTAATTATTTTAAAGTATTTATTGTCTTGCTAAATATAAGCATATTAAATTAAAAAATAATCTTAGATATTTAATCTTCATAATGTTTTATTTATGCTATTTAAATGTGAAAAATATATTTTCCTATTCGATAAATTTTTCTTTTCTCATCTATGTGCGGTTCCAGTATATAATTAACTTTATAACTACCATTGGAATTCAATGAATTCAATGTGACATCACCCTTTTCAAATGAGTAACGTGTACTGAAACAATAAAATAATCGTAAAAACTTTTTTTAAATAATCATTATTTTTACATATAACTGTTTCTAAAATTGATCAAGATATAATTTTACGTCGGATCAACGACACTTTTAAAAAAATTAAATTTGTACACAACCATTTTTTTAATTGAAATTAGGTATGCTCAATACTAAACATATAAGTATTAATTTAATAAGTATTTAAGAGCACATAGTTTTACCAGACATTCGTGTATATATATGTTGATCAGATCAGATAACTAAGTAAATATAATAATATTGAACAGCATATTATGTTAACCATATCGTATGAATGCTTCACAGTTCGATTCAATGAAATGCAGTTGGTTCCTTTTGCGTTTAAATATGTTATTGTTGATTATACGTAAGTTATGCATTATACATATATACAGATTATCAGAGACTGTCATCATTATTGTAATAATCAATATATTTATATTTCTAGATTTTCTTTCACAATAAAGTGATTATTGAAAATGAACTGCGTTTGACATTGGCATATTAATTAAAGTTCTGTCAGTAAATTAGGAATTATCTGGAGAGTCACTTAAAATTGACTGCAGATACCGCGCTCACCAAAAAATATTTCAGAACACAATTTTATTATAACTTTTCTTATAACCAAAAAATAATGTTATGACTTTTATTTTTATCCACTGACATTAACCAGTGTATGAGTAAAATAATTTTTTCCATTCATTTTACAATAATTATTATTGTTAAAGAAGTACGTAATGTTGATATTATAGACTAGTATAGTAATAAAACTTTTTTTTCGAAGCACCATTTTTTTGTATATTATTAATAGTCCGCATTTTGTTAATTTGGAACATCGATTGGTCAATGAAATTCCCTGTCGAATCCATTTTTAATTGTACACCGCTTTAAGTAATATAGTTATCACCTTTTCTTAAATGAACTTATTTCGATCGATTTGACTCATTTTCAAACATAGATTTTTAAAGCTAACCTGTTTCTATTGAAATCTGTGTTTTTAAATCAAACAATTATGCTGGAGAACTACATAAATATGTGTAAAGATTGATTTCCGTTGTTTCACAACATTAATATTTCGTATTATTTCTTAATTTCTATGTCGCATGATATAAAACGTATAACTATAATATGTGATTAATAATTTAGTAGTATTTATTTATTTTTACAATCTATTTATATATAGGCCTTTATACTGTATGGGTTAAGTTAATCATAAACTGATCTTAATATGCAACACTCCGTCAATATAAATTTGATTGCCTAAACTTAATTTGTAATGTTTTTAAACTATGAAATACAAAAGAATCTGTGACATCAAATTTCTACAATTCCAACCTTTATCATACATGTTTCACTATATATTATCATGGACCATTTCACAGTTTGTACAATACAATTCATTATATCTGAAATCTCTATGCAAGCTATAGTTAAATAATATAAGATAATATGCCTAGAACAAACGATAGATACTAAATAAACCGACGACGTTGTAGCCGCTGGACTTCTCCATGGCAACCTGTCAAGTTCACCAATCCCAGGCGGCCACTCAGCAGCCTCCATTACCGACCTGTTCCCGGCGCTGGTCGAATGTTTCTCGTTGATCGTTTTCGGCTACTTTGCCGCTCGCTTCGGTGTCATTACTACGACCCAGTCCAAGGGGCTGGGCATCTATCTCAGCAATTTTGCGCTACCCGCTCTCTTCCTCAAGGTGAGTAAATCAATGCCTAATGCATTAGTCTCTAGGTAATCGAATAAATTAAAATGCATACAAGCTTAGCCGAAAATCGATTTATAGTAATGAAAATAAAATTTGTCATATTACGCAATTAATTGAAAGATGATATTAAATGTGGACTGTGGATGATCAATATCTTTGGTGTAATTGTAATCCTGTAGGCCTATTATGATAGTTTATTGATTATTACTGCTGTGAGATTTCTATTGGCTAATGAAATAATCACCTATTTTCTTCGGCACTAATAAGAGCTGAGACGAAGACAGAGCAGCATAGCAATAGGTGCAGAAGTTGAAGTGTGACTTAAATCCTATAGTATATACGTATCATACGAAAATCCTATGCGTATTTTGACTATTTTTATCGACATTAAAAATTAATTTGATTATTTTAAAATACATTTTGTTTATTTTAAATACTTTTGCATTGATGACCTTGAAAAATAGGTTAAATTTCCTTGGATTTGTCCTCCGGTTAATCCGTTAATAACGTCAGAAGTGTATATATTTCGATCAAACCAGGAAATAGACCCTTGCTTGTCATTGACTTAGTTGTGTGATATATAGTTATGTAGTCGATATTTCTACTTATGTGTATGGTTTTCTGTTTTATTTACCTTTTTAAAATGAATTAGAGCTCAGTAAGATGTGCGGTTCTATCTGCCTAAGTATATATCGGTCAATTTTATCGGTCAATTTTATCGGTCAATTTTATCGGTCAATTTTATCGGTCAATGTTTCAAATTATGTTGCGATTGGCAAAATGAAATAAAAATGACAATTCCAGGTATTGATCTCAATCGACTTCGCCGACGTGAGCTGGAGGTTCGTGCTCGCCGTATCGCTGGCCAAATGTGTCGTCTTCGCCATGGTGGTGATCTTTGTGCTGCTCCTCACACGGCCGCTCAATCTGGGCATGGCCGGTATCCTGTCCTGCTTCACTACCCAGTCCAATGATGTCGCGCTCGGCTACCCTATCTGTGAGTCTGCATCTCTCTCTCTCTTTCTCTTCGTTTATCCATCTGTAGATTTCTTTCTCTCTCTCATCTCTCTCTCTCTCTCTATCTCACACACTCTCCCTCATTCACTTCTTATGAATTGAAACCTGGATTTCTTACTAATATCTGGTTAGACTCACCAATCCCGCAATTTCTTCTAAGATTCATAATCTTTATATATATTCTTTTGATTTCTTAAAAGTTACTATAGCAATTTGCAAGACATGCAATGCTTTAAAATATTCGTGTTCTTATAGAAAGTCATCACCGCTTGTCTTTCAATAAATTGATGAGATCTTGATAAGAAATCCTAAATATTTTAATTTTACACTTTTTTTATTTCGATCCAGACCAAAGAAATATAATATCTTACTAAGTTTTTAGATGTTGGAATTTGGAAAAAAAATCTGGCAAAACTTGAAATCTTCAGTCACAAATTTCGCATACTAATTTCCGCGTATAAATTTATGGATATTCGTGGGATCATAGTAATGAATCACAGGTTTCAGTTCCGCCAGCGCTCCCTCTTCTCGCTCTCGCTGCCTGCCTTAGTGTATCTCTCTCTCTCTCTTTCTCTATCCCCTCTAGTGATGGCTCTCTACCCAAAGCTCGCCAACTACATCTATCTCTTCGCTCCGGCACAACTGGTCATACTGAACCCTCTGAGCTTCGTGCTCCTCGAGTGGCACAGTCTTCGAAGCCAGGAACCGGCCGATCTGTCCCCCTCCTCCCCCTCCTCACCACCACCGACCGCCACTGTGGAAGATGACAACAAAGGCATCCAGCTCAACGCTGTGGCGTCATCGCCGCAGTCGAAGCCGGGTGGAGAGGAGGAGAAGGCTGTAGGTGATGCTGAGGGAGGCACACCAGAACCATCTGCTCCCCCGCTGTTGCCGGCTGGTACGATTTCTGTTGGGAGAAGGATTTACTTGGTGAGTTTGTGAGTTCTGTGGTCGGTTTCCAAAATGGCCCAATTTAGTAAAGAAGTGATTCTTCTTTCTACTGGACAATTCCAGAATAATCGAAAATCTAACAGAACGGGATCATTCAGTTTAAACACATTTTTGAACGATGTGTTTATTGGTATTTAAAATATATTGTCATAGAGATACTAAATACATGTTTACATAATGTACAAAAGGCAAAGCTGAAGCCTGATGATGGATTATATTATCTATATTATTTATTTAGTCACACTTTGTTTGATTCATTCATTAATTCAGCCAGTTGATTAAATAATTATTTATTGCAGTTTTGTTTTTATCGTAGTTTACATTTTAAAAATGATTAAAGTATCCCATTTATTTAGTTGATCACAATTAAGATGTCTTAAAAATTATATAAACTGGTTTAATATTTGAAATTCAATTTAATTTTCAGTTTATTATAATATTACATACTGTGGCATCAGGAGCCGATACGGGAATGTTATCGACACCAAAGGGGTATTGGCCGTAAACATGTATCCTCATGTTTTTGTTATACAAAAATGAAGATTTCTATATAGGCGTAGTAGTAGTCCCAGTACGCCAACATAACCCTTAAGGGGGTACGTGTAGGCGTCCCTAAACCCCTCCCCTCTTGATAGGCACCTGGACTGGACAGGTATAGCATTTATATCCGGGCAGCTAGAACAAAATTGCGTTGTACTGTCTGAAATTATTGATTTCAACCAGATGTAAATTGAAATTGCAACTCTTCAGCCGTAGTGTAACATGTAACGTCGCGTTATTTATTGTTACTAATCAGCCTATTTAATTTGGTCTTTCATCATGTTGGCGATGTGAATAGTTCGACGATAACTCGTGTGGTTTTCAGGTGATTCGTGGAGTGCTTCTCAACCCGCTCGTCTTCACAACCTTTCTTGGAATCATCTTCAACTTCATTCTCAACCATCACCTGCCGGTTATCATAGACAACATACTGGGCGTTCTAGGTGAGACAAGGATATCATATATTTTGAGGAATACATTAAATTTTTCTAGGAGAAGTCAAATTGTTTTGCCAACTAATCAATGTTATGGAAGCTTTCAACAGTTATAATTCACCTGCTTTGCCCAATTAGATTAATTGTTATCGTCATAGAAGTCAGTTGTTTTGGCCAATTAGATTGAACATATAATTTGGGGGGTCACCTAGAAGTGAATATAGTTTTGGACAATTTTATTATAACTTAATAGTTTTAGATGAGAATGAGTCGACCATCTGTATATTATTACATCTAAATGGGTTTAAGTTGTATCGTATTTTAGTTACAAGACATCGAATTTATTTATTTATAATATTTTATTTTCATTTTTATTCAACACCGCTATATATATATATATAGAAATGACTAAAATAGAACTGGTTAATATTTATAACAATTCTTTTTGTATTCCAAGCATATATGGTCTTTTGGGCCATTCTCACGAGCTATATGTTCCAACCACATAATCGCGTTCCCCTAAACTGTTCTATTTTATACATTTTATATAAAGAAATATTGTTAAAAAAATCAAATAGATCTTCAAAAGATCTACTCAAAAATGTTTGGTTATCATACATTCAAATCGATAAAGTCGATAATATCAATTATTTTGCAAAGGGTGGGGGAAATGGCGTTCCACTAAATTCAAATATTCGTAAACAACCTAGCTCCTTCTAAAATCTAACTAAATAATGTTATTTTAATACATTTCTATTACTAATTTTATATAAGACTTAGATACACATAAAATTTATCTCATTATTTTAATTGCAAAATATTAAAACTTCAAAATAATTTTTTAATATTTTATTTGTTACGACCGCTTTTTTAAATATTAATCTATATATTTTTTATTAATAAATAATTTTAAATGGTTTTAAGTAATTAAAAATTATATTCGGTAATGTTTCTTAATAAAAATAGTTTTTTTCACAATATTAGAACAGTCACGTTGACCTCCATTCACAATCAAAATATCGATTTTTTTGTCCACAGAAAATGTTACGACCGCTATAATTGTTCTAATAAATAAGAATTCGATAATGTGAGACAAGAAATTTACAAAATTCGAGTCTTCTCTATATTATTGAGTAATACATTTTGTTAAAGATATAAAAAACTGACATTACCGCCCATATACAGATAAAAGATCAGAATAATTGTAGTAAGTTCAATGTTAGAACTGTTATATCGTAAGTGCATGCCACTTAAAATATTATAATTATCTGGATGTACTAATAATAATAATATTTGTATTTAAAAATTGCAATTTTTCTGCATTTTTATTTATATTAATATTAACTACATAAAGTAAATATTTTTGGTTTTACAGATATTAATGCTTTCTTGTACCACTTTTCTACTATTTTGAAGCGATATATAATAATATATCTTCTCCATCAAAGAACTTTCTCCAATGATATCTAAGAAATACTAGCATATTTTCGAATAAATTAAAACACTGAACTCTATAGATACATTTGTAACCTTTTATGTTATAGCGGTCGTAACACAATTCACAGCGGACGAAACACCCATTTCTAATAATTGCCCATTAGATGTCTTACTAATTCCAATTAATATTTATATTTTAGTAGCGCGGTTATTATAAATAGTTTCGTGTGGATATCGATTTGTAATTTAAACGTGATCAGTTACGTCTAATTATATTTTGAATATCGGAAGGATTTCATTTTGAGTAAGTACACCGACACATATATTCTATTAGGTATGTAATTATGTAAATACATATACATGATATAAACTATAGGTGGTATACCTAAAAAGAAGTATATGCTTCTACTTCGTTTTTTGGACTCGTGTTAAAACACGGCGCAGTGCAATTGATCTGCACTGGCTTTAACCACCTTAAATACGTTAGATAATAATACAGTAAATGTTTGAAGCCATGAAAAACAAACAACATTTTAATACGTAATAATAAAGCAAAACGTCAAGAAAAACAGACATGAAAATGAAATTCCAGCTCAATCAATTGAACCCATTGAATCATATACAATATCAGTGATTATAATGCAGTAAAATGCAGCAGAAATATCATTAATAAAATTGAATATGAATATCAAGTTCGTTTCACGGAAATGTGAGGGGGACTCAAGTCGTAAACTTATAGCCTATATGTTGCCTGTTGATACACTGTGGTTAAAAGCATCTAACATGTTTGTCATGGTCCTTGATCTTCAAGTTCCTGGTACCAAACGGAGGCCCAGCAATAAACTTACAGGCAAAGATTTAATGTCTATTTTCAGTGTTTATCATGTTTAAAATGCTTTTATGGGATGTACCGTTTACGAAAAAATATTATATTCTGTTACGGCCATTATATGTACATTCATTATTACTTTTTATTGCTGTATTATGATATACAGCTTATTCATACAGCAATGTTTAGATTAACATACTTTTGCACAGTTTATATTCGAACATTATTATTGTTTATTTTACATTATTACATCCAATTGCTGTATTTTTGTTTCGTAAATTGTCACCTTATAACTAAATTTATATATAACTATTTACTTTTTTGTGCTATAATGAAGACAGTAACATGTAACCTTTTAACATTTACTCGGTTATAACCACACGGTAAATAAGATGTTCAATGAAACAATTCAATAAACTGATTGATTTTGAGTTACATTAAATCAACACAATACAAGATTAACTATATCGATTAATAATACATTTAAAATCGATATACTTCTACTTTCAATAATAAGAAAAAACATCAGTTTCAAATATCTTTAATTTATTAACAGAGAGTTTATAAACAGAGCATCTGCATAATTTAAAAGTAGTGCAACTATCGCTTATATACAATGTATAATTAAAAACTTACCATTAAATAAACATGACGTAAAATAACGTTTAAAAAATCATTGTTAATCTTTACGAGAGAAAACAAAATGACCCACGGGAAGTCAATTACTATATTTTAACAAGTTATAAAATTTGTAGCCTAATTTAAGTGTATAACTATCTTAATAATCATGCAACGGAACTTACATTTTATTACCACAGTCTGTTTTAAAAGGTATTAAAAACAAGCAATAAAAAATAATCACTGACATTTGAGAATTAATATTTAGACCGAAATTCCTATTGAGATTCAATTGATAATATTAAATCTCAAAACTCTTAAATTTGTCTATTAGCTTATTTGAAGTGAACAATTGAAAGAAGTACCAAATTAATGTAAAGCTATACCCTCAGAAATAGATAATAAACTATATATTCAAAAACTAGTAAGCTATAAAATAATGAATGTACTTTTTATGTATATATATGTACATTTATTACAATACATGTTATTAAATCTCATCATACCTAATAAATTAGTCTTAAGAACTTTTTGTAGTTATTAAAAATCCCCCATACTACAGCAAAAAATAGATAAACATTAAATATACATATTTGTATATACAATTCCATACTAAAATTGCAACAGCAATTTGATGGAGATAAAATACACGAAATGTAATTGCACATGTGTGCACGAATCAACTATAATATACAATAATCAAGTATACACACAGTAGTTCTCTAAAAAAAACTAAAAACACAAGCAATAATAGAGCATTATTTAACTAAATATAACTAAATTCAATACATTTTGAAATATGTAGTTTATAATTTGGAAAAAAATTAGCTTGCCTATGCCCATATATGGGTACTTAATAAACAATAACATATATCTAGACATTAGCATGGTATTAGTGATTTGTTATGTTACAACCGCTATCAAATATAGGCATTATGATATTCAAGTAGACCTTATTGTAAAAAGTGGATACAAAAAGTACGTAACCATTTCTATATATAAAGAATTCCTATATTTTTATTAAATAATACTAATAATGCATTTAAGAAAAAATCAAGTTTAGAGAAAAAGATAAAATGTTGTCAGCATTCATAAAACATTGATTTATAAATTGTCGTATCATTCATGACATTAAAAGATTGCCATAACACCTGTTAATGATTAAATATCACTATTATCGTAGAAGAAATAATGTATGCGGAATAATATTAACTCATATAACAGCTCCAAGTATGTAGCGGTCGTCAGAACGACGTTGTTAGTTGCTATTTTCTTTATATTCACCATAAACTGGTTCCATACTTGTTTAGATCTTTTTTCAGAATATTATATTCACGTTGATAGTTTTATTTAAAAAAATTACACTATCGATTTTTATTAATTTTTTTTTAAGTTGGCACATTATAGTTCGTGACAACGTCCCTGTTTCAGTAATAATTTACAAGATTTTGTGAAATTATATTCTTTTATACTAAAACTTGATTTATGTTATGGTAATTTGTCCGCATATCAATGAATCTACCAAATTTATATCCTCATTCAACTAAAAGCATTGTTGCATTTTATTGGCAATATGTACGTGTTTCTGGCTCATGTAAAGATTATGATTTTTTTACAATTGTACGGAGAGCTAGCGTGCACGACTCCAAACTGTTATTTATGCTAGGGCACATGTCTTCACCATGTTTAGAATATACCATAAAATCACCAATACATTTTCAGGAACAACAAACATGCACTTTCTCCTTCCCTTTTTCTCTATAGATATATATATATATATATTTATATTTATCGAAAGGGCCCCATAATAAATATCGAATGCGACCCAAAATGTCGAATGCGGTA
>JAUZND010013274.1:0-28172 GCA_034780555.1 Coelogynopora nodosa | reverse complement strand
ATTGTGCACATAATAAAACAATTTCCACCTTTTCATCTTTTGATAACAATCTGCTTTCAGCCATGATTAAAGTGACCTTAAATTACAGTGTGAATTTAATTTATACTCATAATATCCTAGTTAAATCTGACAGCCAATCAAAAGCTTCCTAGTTAAATCTGACAGCTTACTTGTGTTTAGTTAATTGATTGATTGATCAATTAATTGATTTCCCTATGGTGTGTATATTTTGGGACACCCTGTAGAATGTTTATGGTAATTTAATTAAATAATTACTATTTATTTAATTTAATTTTTTACCTGCAGCTTATAAATTTATTATTCCTTAAGGCCAAATGAAATGGCAAATACATGTTTTTCTTTATGGTTATATTTCCTTTCTTTACTTTTTGTTATAATTAATGAATTATAAAAGCAGTTTTAATTGCTTCTAATAGTAATATAAAGATTTATTTGTTTTTAAAACTAAAAGAGATGTAAATTTTAATATGTAAATTGTGGGTACAAACTGACATCTATTTATTATTTAGGTTGATTAAAACTCAACAATTTACAGAGTTTGCAAACAAAATTATACACTATAATTTCAAACAAAATTATTTGTATAATTTTCTCTACTGTAATTTGATAGGTTGATTTTATGTATATACTAATAGTAATTAAGTAATGGTAATTAAGTAATAACATTACTCTTTAATATGAAATTATAATTGAATCAAATATTTAAAATTACTTCAAGTTATTGATTTTGTCATTAAGAAATATGTGAATATAGACATAGGAATAATGCAAAGTAAAAATCCAACAATTAATCATAACAGAGAAGAACAAAACTTAACAGCTTGCATTTTATAATTAAAAACTATCACATCTATTCTAAAAATTATGTATACATAATATAGGCTTTGTTCTAGTTATCAATTATAATTGTTTGTTTCATCATGCAATAATGAATTAAACAGCTACACATAAAATAACAGTCTGTGAATGTTGATAAAAACATTTTAGAAAAGGTTTAATATACAATGTTAAATCAGGACAATTCAAATTATCTTTAATTAGACACAATTATTATACAATTGGTATATATATACCCAAAGTATACTTTAACATTATTTTTGTGTTTACTCATTAAAACAATTGATCAAAAATATACAATGCAAATAGTTAGAATTGTAATATATTAATTCAAAAGAAAATTATGTTTTTCCATCATAATATATATTTATATAATGTAAATTATCTGAAAATTTCTTCATTTATATTTACATTATTTATTATTTTACTATATTATTTATTATATATTAAAATAATAGAAACAAATAATTTTTTTAATAAAATTTTGAAATCAACTAAATCTTTGTCTCGTGAACCAAATGAACAATGGAAATATGATTAAATTCTCATTCAATCATTTGTGCAAACATTTTTATTGTTAAATATGATTTTTATTATTAACAAATCTAAATATACTTACAATAAATAATTTCATTCACAACTCAATTACAAAAAATATGAGTCCTTTCTAGTTTAAAATAAAGGTAAAAGATAGGTGGATATCTTGAGATTTCATAATTTGTTTCATTCATTGAATAATATAGTATATTTAAGAATATATATAATTATTTCAAAACAATGTGCAATTGGCTTTTAATTAATAAAATTAATTATGTTTATAATGTTATGATGATATATGATCAATATATGATGTTGATCTTGTATGTGAGTCTGCATCCATATGAATATTTTGGGTAGTTTTTTTCCTTATTATGTGTATTTTGAATGCTGAAGTTAAAAGTTGTGTAAATATATATAATTTTTTAAAAACATATAATAATAATATTTGATACATATATTTTTATACATGTAAATATCAGAATTTGTATCATATCAGAAATTGTATTAAAGACAGCCTGACAATTAATCTGATGGCTGAAATCAGCCACCTGATATCAAGTTGACTGAGTATCAGGCTCTATATCACCTGATATTTATTATATGTTACTTTCACTTTTGGTATTGGTCTCCTTTTGTCTGTTTTTCTTGAGTTTTTTTCTAGTTTTATCTTGTTATTTCCAGTTTTATTAATTCCTCCTTTGCCTTTTGTGTGTCTTTTTTGGTTTTCTTTGTTATATAGTTACCCTTTCTTTTGATTTATATTTTATTATTTCTGATTTATTTCTTTTCTTTCTATCTGGTGAGCAGATTTTGCCTGATGGTTCCGATCAATTTTATTAATTATTTTTTCAACTTTGTTTATGATATTTAACCCACTGTTTAGCAAATGTAATTTATTTATTCGAGCTGGAATGGGACAGGTCTTTTGTTGTGTTTTCCAATCCTGGACTTGGCTGCCCCCTAGCTCACTTATTTTATTTAATCTTTAAAAAAATTAAATTAAATTAGATTAAAGTAAATAAAGTATATTAAACATTAAAAAATAAAATACCCATTTCTCAAATATGGAAATTATTGAGTATTGAGCATATCTATTTAATCTATGGTTTATAGACTACAGACACATTGTTATGCTGCTAGAGGTTACATTAATTACATTAAATATTTGTTTCATTGCTTACCTTTCAAAAAATGTTTTTATAGCAGGTTACTATATATTTTTCTATGACTGTATATATATATGTGTATATATTGTTACCTACATCTTCAAAGACAATTTTCCTAACTACAAATTTGCTGAGATTTTGAAAATATTTCATTTATCACTAAATATATATTTCCATACATTTTGTTTTGTTTGTAATTTTATGTTTGTGTATTAATAAGATTGCATTTGATGTTTGTATATTTTAATACACATATTTTTACATTGATTATCCAAGTTATATATATATATTCCAAGTTATATATATATATAAAATTATATATATATATAAAGTTATATATATCCATATAACTGAAAGTTAACTACCTACTAAACATCAATTGCTCTTTTTATTTTTGTATATACCAGAATTATACCAGATACATTTATATGCTTTCTTGCTAGTAAAACCTAAGCGGACCATGTAGCCATGGTCCCCATATATTTTTTTTTGATTGGTCAATTGTTTGCCTGATATTAGGAGATAATATTCTATATTTGTATCATTAAATGAAATACTCAGAATTATTGAGCAATGAGGGTAATTATGCAAAAAAATTCTAAACAGAATGCTTGTTTTTAAATGTTGAAAAGGAGTAGACATTTCGAGATATTTGTTGGGGAAATAAATATAATCAATTGTGTAAAATTTAATATCAGTATATTTTATTTCTTTAAGTATGTCTGGTGTTTATTGAATTATGAATAATTTTATAACATATTTCAGATACTTATTTCATCATTCAATTGACCTAAAATATTTTAAAGAAACCTAGAAAATACATTAAAGTATTATCAAAATTAAATCAATGAAAGTGCAGAAAACACTCACCTACCACAGACCTTAATTATTTATTTATTAACCATTATTTATGATAATTATTTCAAAATTTAATGTCCTCAGTTAGTTTGGTTTCTCTCGTGTCACTCAAATATATAGCAAACATGCTTCATGAACTACGGAATTCAATTCAACATCTCTATTTACCTAGCATTATGCAATATTTATCAAACTTGTAGATACTACATGTAGTGTCTTTTTTACTCACCTTTTGTTATTAAAAGGGTATTTCCATAATTAATTTTTCAGATTTAACCAACCTTTCATTCATTAATTGAAATCATTTTCCTTTAGGAAATTCACCAAGTCATTTTCAAGATTTTATAATGAGTATTAGGACATTTTTAATAAAATCAGGTTAATGCATAACTTTATACAATCTTTCCAAACTAAGATAATCAGTCAAACCTCAGATGTACCCTGAAAAATTTGTTACATTCAATTACCATAATTTATTATTTGTTTTTATAAATAAAAATTTAATCTAACTTACTTGGCTCAACCTGAACAAGCTTATTTTATATGTTAGTCAGCTCAGGGTGAGCCAGAAAAAAAAGGTGTATATATGCTAAATATACTGTACTTAAAATGTAAGTGCTGGTTGAACAGGCATTTAAAATGGTAGTTGTTGCAGCATTCAACAAATGATTTTTTATCTCTTTGATTGTTTTCCACTTGATAGATCCATTACTCATATGTCTTAAACACATTCTTATAGTTGTATTTAGAGTTCTTTTATTTTGTATTGAATTATCAGTGTTATGGCAAGTTCCCCCCAACCATAACTATTTCCTTGTAGTTAGGAAAACGTTACATCATAGCTAATATATTTTACTATTTAGCCTTATGATAGCTGATATTCTAATAGATTTAAATTTAGAATGCTTCATGGAAAAATGAAGTAAAAGTATTAAATAATAGTATACAAATAGTTCAATTTGAGTCACCTTGTTGGTTTATGGTTAATACATTGTTGTCAATAAATTTAGTAAAAAGTATATCTGGACTTTCAGTAAAAAATATTACAACTATTTATATCTTTCTCAATTTTGATTTATGTTTTGCAATTCTTATATTCAATTTGGTACTTCTATTTATAAACATATTTCAGATAAACTTATTGCAGACCTTTATCTTCCTTGGAAAGAATTAAATATTATTAATAAACTTATAAAACTTTAAAAAATAATATTAATACTCAGTTAGCACTTCAATTTTCAAATAAAAGTCATTATATTGATGACATAGCAATTCCTAATATTCAGATTTTTTTTTAATTTCTAGTAATATTTATCCATCAGAACATGAGGCACATTACACATTTTTAAGATATTGAAATTAAAGTTTTTAATAATAAAATGTAACATAAAGTTAATGATTCCTTTCCTGTTCCTGATCTTAATATTTCTAATAAAACTTCCTAGATTTGATCTTATCTCTATGCATTTTGATGATTTTACTTTTAGATTTTTTTCCCATCTTTAATAAACTAGTATCTTGTTGTTTTAATTAAAAATATTCTCATTTAAAAATTAAGTTTCTTATCTTACCTAAATTTAGTCGAACAATATCCACTTTGTAGTGATTAAATATCTTTTTTAATGATTGCCTTAATTATAAGTCTAACATAAAACTTTTATTTACCCTGAGTTTACCATATCTAACAATTCTGCTATTCTCATTAATTCCAATTATCATATACGTCTTGGTCTTGTAAATATTAATAATTCTTGTTACTTAACATCAGTTCTTTAATGTTTATCTATTTATGCTCAAATAGTTCCTTTTGTGTTTTAAAATTAATAGTTTATAATTCTCTTCTTTATTATCTTATGACAATTCTAATAACAGATTCAATAGTTACTTACAAATTAAACATTATCATAATTATATAATCATTAACATAAACAACAATTTTTTAACAATTCTAAGCAGCATGAGCACATGCAGCTTTTTTACCTATCTGAAATTTAATTTATAATACTAATGTGCTGCTTTTACATTTATTTTTGCTGTGCTTAAGCTGTTATATAAATGTCGAAAATTGTTTAATACCAATTCCATTTATGCATTTTGTAATTAAATATTTCAGGAAAGGATAGTAGTTCTTTTGAACCAATTATTTAATATATCACAATATATTACCAATCTTGTTTTATGGATAAACAAAAAATATACAGACTATAACAGTTCACCATCCTGTTATTTTGTGAACTTTGCTTAATTTATTTGTTACCACTCAATCTGGTAGAGTTAGTAAATGTGCTCGGTCTGTATGTTTTTCACCTCATTTTTTTAAAAATAATTCCATTTTTGCCATTAGTGATCATGTAAGGATATCTACCAATAATGGTAACACTTGCTTTATATGATGAGTTTATCATTTCCAAATGTAATTCCAATTCAAAGTTCTTTACTTCCATTACAGCTTACAAATTTGTTTTTATAACTTAATTAATTAGCTGCTACGCTACAGGAATAGTGATGGTGTATGTACATAAACTGGTAAACTGCTGTTGAGGGTCCAAAGTCCCACACCATTGTTTTGTCATCTTTTCCTTCCATTTTTATAAATATAATTTGTTTGCACATTTTTCTTTATGATCTGACCTGTCCTCAATTTTTTCTGCTTTTTTTGGATTTGACAGTTTTTTTAAATCCAAAGGTTTAAGTTATTATCTTCTCACTCCAGGCCTGCTTTACATAGAGCACAGGCCATGTTTAGATTGTAAACATTAAATAATAATTATTATCCTGAATCATTAAAAATTTATCAAAATAATTGTTTTGCTAACATTTTTGTTATTATTATTTTTTTGTAAAGTAGGTAATCTGTGCAAATAATGGTTTTCAAAGCATTTTGATTTAATAATATTTACATAACATTATTATGTATATCAAGTTTAAATTAATAATGTGATGATAGTCATAAATGTATATTTTGCTGTGATATTTAAATGGAGATTTCTATGACAGCCTAAGGGGTTCACCATACATATTGGTCATAAATATATACACATCTCATATGCAACTTGCATATGGAGATATTCAACTTGCATATGGAGATATGCAACTTGCATATGGACAGTGTGTAATTTGCATATGAGATATGCAACTTGCATATGAGATATGCAACTTGCATATGTACATACATATCTAAATATGTACATATGCATCTAAATATGTGTTATATGCATATATTTATTAACAATATGTATGGTGAACCCCTTAGGCTGCCATAAATTTATGCACTGTGGTTGTTCAAATTTGATGTGGAAGTTTGAGAAAATATTTCCTCTGATTCTTCTGGATTCCTCCTCCATTGTTATTAAATGATTAAAATATGTTTAACAAAGTTTATGTTTATTCTTTTAATCACTGTATTTTATATTAATTTATTTTAGTAGACTAATGAAAACATTTTTACATTGCTTACAAATACATACTATTATATTCTATGTGTATTTTGAACTGAGTTTTTTTTTTTTGCAGATATTACTTATTGGAACACTGCAACAAAATCAAGATATATTACACCCTCATAATTTGGGTGGTAATGAGTGTGATGGTGGAATTCTTATAATGAATATAACATTAGAAGGAGTTTATAATGTAACACATGTAACGTAAGTTATATAATATACTAGATTAGAAATACTAGACATCAAATTGAATGCCATTGGGGAGTAAATAAATGCAAAAAAACTAATATTTAGAGATATCATTTTCTGGCTAATTTTTTAAAGTAGCAATCATAATTTATTTTATTTTAAATATGTCTACTATTAGTTGTACTATATAATGTATATTTTGTTTTGTCACATGAAAAAACAGCTTATGTTAAAAAATATAACCAATATGATAATTTCAAATAAATTATCTTGTTATTGTTATGAGTTCAGTAAAATTTTAAAAATATTTATTTATCATATAATGCGAGGTAAAGAAACCCCTAACATTAATTTTTCATAACACATTAATAAAAAAGTTAGAATTTGGTATTTTAATAATATTGTGAACTACATGTATCAGCTTCTAGTAAATTATTCTGTGAAAATTGTATATTTATATTATTTGAAATTTTTACTATGTTTATGTCTGACCCTAAACATCTATTATCATAACTTTTAAAAATAAATATATGCTTCCTCAACTTTACAATGTTTAACTATCTAATTTCAAGACTGTTATCAACAATTCTTGAATGGGATTTCACTTTCTGATTGTCACTTCTCAATAAGATCGTGACTCAAGTCAAAATTCTGTTACTGTACATGTCTACTCTATGTTTCCCCTATGTAATTGACATCTTTGAACGACTACACAGCAACACCAAAATCATCCAATGTGGCTATAAACCATTCAACAAAATAACTTTATCCATTAATTCTTTACCAGTGGATCATCTGAAAAATATTAAATTAATATGTCTAAAACCAAAGAAGGGACGGAGATGTTCACATTTGCACTGTTGTCACTAAAATCTTCTACATCAAAGTATCTAAAAACCAAATTTTGGATTGTCTAATGCACTCATTTGAATAATTTTTACATATATGCTTTTTTAAATATTTTGCATTCCATATTATTGATAAACTAAAGTAATTGTTATAGAAATTCTTAATTAGATAAATAATTAGATTTGTTAATTCTTTCCATAAATTCATTTTAATCGCAAAATTATCGAAAAGATAAATATTTTTAATATTCTGAATGATGTTTAGAACAGATTTAAAGTGATTTGTATTGTTTGAAATGCAACTAACATATATGGTGTTTCTGTTGTCTTGTTAAATTTAATCAATTTATTACAGTTATTATTACATTCAGTTTATTTGATGGGTGTTAATATACTTTCTTTTGAAAGTAAGTGTCATTAATATATTTATTTATTCACATTTCAGACTTCCTACACTTACTTTAATAAAAAGCAAAATTGTTGATTATGATGAAAATTATAAATCCAAACAGCAGGTAACTTTATCATTGATTATTTTATATTTGTTGTCTTGCAAAAAACTTTATTGGTGTGTATACATATATTTTCAAAGGAAAATTAACCCATTTTGTAATATCTCACATATATTAAAATGTTATAAATATATATTATATATATTGTCACCCATAAATAAGCAGTATATTGGCTTGATTTGACAGAAGATACAATACATATTGTGTATTACACATACACAATGAACTGTTTCATGGTTATGATAATTATGTTTTATACAAAAACTTCATTGCATATGTTGTTTAAGTACAATTATGGCAAAGAGATCTATTACACTGAAGCCAAAACACCCCACACCCCTTCTAATGTTAAAAAAGGCTGAATATAGATCTACATATTTCCAGCTAAATTATGTTGTTATTTACAACAAATTGACAGCAATAATTTGATCACTACAATTAGAGACCGTGTTTTAAATTCATAATGATTGCTTCTGTAGTTGTTAAAAGGACACCTAGCAGGGTTTTCATTCTTTTCTGGTAATGAAAGTAACACGATCATACAGTTAAACAAGTTTGAATTTTTTTTGTGAAATTTTTTTTAGTATATATTCTTTGCTAATGAGATTTTTAATATTTTAGTGGAATTGTTTTATGAGATTTGTACCACTTTAATTACGACTATATTTTTAAATATGTGTATATAATTTATTTAAATGTTAAATATATTTATATCAAATTATATCTAATTTATAATAATATATTATATTTGTGTTTATTTCTAATAATTTAAAGTACTTTATCTTTATTCATTTATTGGTTGTACATATCTCAAACCATCATACATTGATTTAAAAAAAATGTTTTTAAGTAAACATCTCAATAATCACTAAACATTTAGGCCTATGCTTGGATTGTATAGTGATACAACAGTTTGATAAAGTAGATTGTTTATTTTAAAACAGGAAAATGTATTGTATCTTATTTTTGAGACATCAACATATTAAAGTCCACCAACTGGTTATTAATATGAAGTTTTGAAATTGTTAGATAAATTTTAATTAAAAAAATTAAGATTTGATTGTATATCGTAACTATGTGATATGGATTAGTAATTTGATCTGTATAAAAAATATTAAAATTTATAATTTTTATTCTGGCTTATGACAAAAATTAATTGTTATATAAACGTGTTTGGTGCATATTTATCATATTCCCACAGTCTGGTGTTTAGCTTGTAACAAATCATATTTTTTGTTATGTATCAAAAATGAAAATCGTTATAATGGCTTCTTCCAGATTTACAATTTTGATTACCAGTTTATACAAATTTTTATTTACTATCCTTCACATCCAAATTTATTTAAGGGTAACTTTTGTAGTTATGTAATTAATATCACCATATTATATGTAAATAAAATCATTTAAATTATAAATTTGTGATTTTTGAATCCACAATACGTCATCCTCATTGTTACATAAAAGTACACCTTTTATGATTACTTTGATGTAGGCTATTCAAATTTACAACCGCCATCACCATATAAAACATATAATTATTATCAATGAAAGGTTAACTTGTACAGATATTTGATCACCTTGAATTTTTTGTATTGTTTTTGCTGATTTATTTTTATATCTTAATATTTATCATTTTCATTTAGGTATTGGCTGATCTTGGAATAAACAAATTCCAGTTTAATTCGACTAATCATAGGCCAGATGCAGCTGAAGTGTTTTTTGTATGTGATTTGTTTGGATTGCGTGATGGTCGGCATTTATGCAGTTCTCAACGGGTGTCTATTAAAGATAGCAGTGAGTATCAAGTTATTGTTATTAACTTTTGAAAAATATTTTCCTTTGCTTAACCTTTTCTATGGTATTGTTTTCCAGAGCAAATTTCGATGGGAATTGAAAGATTTAAATCTATCAATGATAGTACATGTCATTTCCTTATAATTAATGGAAAGCCATTCCAGACGAAATTCCGAGGTAATTCAATTAATTGATAATTACATTATTTCTCATTGATCATTTTATTACAATAATGCGTTTTAGAGACTGAATTATTTTAATTGGTATTTTTAATGGAGAATTTATATCTTTGCTAAAAAGATGATTACTTCTGCTCTTTACTTTGTATTAATAGTAATAATATTGACTTAATTCTGATTGAATATTTAAAGTAAATCAAATATTAGGATACTATTAGATACATTTACACTAACAAGTATATTATTTTGAAAAGTTTATTAATACCTGTTTTTCTATAATTAGACATCCAGATGTCGATCCAGAAATTTAATCTAGGGGGCTCAAATTGTATTCAAATTTTATATACTTTCTAAAGATTGTACCACTGTTTAAGTACTAAGGGCGCAATACTACCTCGTAGGGGCGCTAATTGACACCTGTAGGGGGGAACGTGCCTCTAAACACCCCTCCCCTGGATCGGCATCTGTATTTTTCACTAATGTGTCAAAATTTATATATGTTACATTTTTATACATCATGAGAACTGTATTATATTTTAATTTTATCGTTAACTTACTGTATTTTATTATAACATTTTTATCATTAGTTTATCTACTAGTTTTAACGGACAAGAATGAATGTGAAATGCATGTAATGAATTTAAAAATATAGAAATACTAGTGTACTTTTAGATCGCAGTTTATTTCGCATAGGTATTTATCGTAGACATAGCTCTTTATTGATAAAACAATAATTGTATTCATGACAAATACAAATATACTCATGTATTTTTAAAATAAATAAAATATAAATATTCATCTATTTTATAAAAAATGCCCATACGAATGTATTTTAATGAATTTTTTTTTTATATTATCTTGTTAATAAATATAGATTTATAATTGAAATATCGGAAGAGATTACGGATTGAAAATGTGCCGGGGGAATTTTTTGAGTGGATGAGACAGTTGGGAATTCGGCTAAGGAAGTAGCTGATGGTCCTGTTTCATCCTCATTGTCTTATAGTTACGAATATCGAATGGAGAAAGAGTTAGTTAGAAGTTGCGTCGGTTTAAAAAACAATTATTTATTTTATTGCATTTTTTCAATGATTTAAACTAACTAGTTTTATTTTATTTACATTAACAGTATATTTTTTTTGTTTCTAGTCATTGTATATTTGGACGACAGTTTCAGAAATATATACATATCTGTGAAATATTTTTATAGATTTTAAATTCAAACCAAAAGTTTAGATTGAATATAGTAGATAAGGGTTATTCGATATTAATTATTATTGCAATTTCTATATTTTTAATAACTAAAATAGTGGCATTACCACTTTCGCCGTCCTCTGGTAAATATTTAAAACATGTGATAGTATATATATAATATTATTTTTCATGGTGTTTTATACATTTTTTTAAATTCATTTTACAATGATGTTATTTGTTTGTCACTTTCAGAAAGATACACTGTTGAGATTTTGACACGAGTGGAAGGAGGATATCAATTGATAATTTTGTTGCAATTGCTCAAGGTGAAATCGGTACGTTTCAAAGTGAAATAATGTTGTTTAAATATTATGATGTATCATGTAGATTACTAATGTTATACTAGTTTTCTAACTCGTATGTCCTGTTAAAATTTTATAATGTTTATTAATTATTTTTTAAATTACAGTATTGCTCATTTGGATACTGATATTTAACCTCTAATCACTTTATTCGAATGCTACTTAAATACATATATGATTGAATGTAAATATTTATTATTTTATTATTAAATATTTTCATAAATATTGATTGAATTTTAAAGATTTTATTAAGTGTATATAATTTATTTAATAAAATATTGTATGTAAATTTTGCAAACATTTCAAAACTTAATTTCATTACACATTTAGTTCACATATAATACCGTATAAGTATGGCGGACAAAAGGGTTCAGTGTGGGAAAAGATTTACAATTTAAACGAGCTTTACGTGGTACATCTGTAAGAATTACAATTTGTATAGGGTATACCTTGAGGTCTGCATGGTATACCTCCACGTCTGCAAGGTTTACCTCAACGTCTGCAAGGTACACCTCGTTTAAATTGTGATTCTTAGAAATTTCCACACTGAACTCTTTGGTCCGCCATATTATAGGTTATCAAATATATGTTCTCTGTTTATTTTGTAAATGGAACATCATTTTTAAGTCAAGGAACATGTAGTATATCTAGACGTTGACTTTTTTTATTATTAACTGTATCAATTTGTTTACATTATTCAAACATCTTGTATGCTTTATAATTGTAAATAATCATTATGTTTTCCATGACAATCCTCTGATATTAATTTTCTTCAGAACTCAGGAAAAATTAAAATTCCAACGCAAGAATATGGTCAAATACAGCGCCAGTTAAATGCGTCACCCGGATCTGTTTTTCTTCAAATCAAGTGTGGTCAAGAAATAGTAACACCGGCATATTACCCAGTGAAGATTAAACATTTCCCAAGATTTAACAATCCGCATCGAAACACTCCATTAGGTAATGTAATTGTATGTGTTCAATCAATACCCATTAAATTAAACTGGACAGGGAAGGGCGTGTTTGCGTAGACACAGAATTTAGTTGTTATAATACGACCAACGATTCTAACGTAGTTACAGCATTTGATAGACATATTTTCTTACATTATATAACAACTTCAAATTGATAAAGTTTATTAGCGGGAATTATGAACCATTTTTGTAATGAAAATATACTATGCAGTATACAGGCATCCTAAATTATATTAAATATAATATAGACAAATCTTATGCAAAGTGTTTTTTTACGTGTTAAGCAATAAAATACTTAAAACCTAATATAATTAAGTAGTAGGGAAGGTAGACTGCTATCCCTCGAAACTGAAACTGCCCTCCCCCACAAATGTAAAATGGTATTAAATTTCACTCAAAATTTTCAGCCCATCAGAATCAGTATTTGTTTTTGGTTACTTAGCCTTACTATTGGCCAATTTAAACAAGGTGAGGGTCGTTTCGGCTTAATTGAAGATCATAGAGTACGATTTTCCTAATTAGAAAGCCATTCCAACTCTAAGCGATTACTATCCTAATGGTAGTAATCGATCACTCAAGTACAGCTATTGATTTTTTTCAATAAGATGAATTATAGCCTTATATTTTCCGATCAATGTGATTTCGATTCTGACTAAGTGAAGGTCGGTGAGTATGATTGTACTACTTACTCATTGATCATATATACCCTAATCGTAGTAATCGATCATTCAACTACAACTATTGATTTTTCCGAATACGATTCATTGTAGCCATATAATGCCAGATCCCTGTGGTTTCAATTGAATTCTGACTAAGTCGCGTTCGTTGAGTTTGAGATTTTGCTACTTAAAAATCGGTCATTAGAGTACATTTATTGATTTTTCTCTACTATGTTTGCAAGTCGATTAACCGATCACGCCAACTAAGGAAGGTATATAAATTATTTTGAGATATACTACTAGTATGAAAGCGTGATAGTATACTATAAGTATCAAAACACACGCATATCAAAACCATGTTATATTTGTGGGGGGTAAGCGTGGTTTAGAAGTCTGCCTTCTCTGCTACGAATTTATTCCTTTAATAAATTTAATTTTAAAGTTATCAGGATCTGGAGCAAAAGCTAAATACGTTTAATGTTTTATGATATGAAGCATTATTTTTTATTCTGTTCCGATTTTTTTCGTATCTTTTAATGCAGATTATTTCACGAATATGCTGTAGTGAACATATTTCAAAATTAAATAATATCCCAATTTCAATAACACAGTCAAAAGTTATCTAATTGTGGAATGATTGTTTTTGACTTGGAAGATATTGTTTACTGTACTTTGTTTAGTTGTGTGTGTGAAGTACACTATGCTACAAAAGTATGTTCCTCATATCAGCGTTTCCCAGAATAGCACAAATTGTGTTGGAATTGGTTAGCTACAAGTAAAGACACTAAATATAACACATATTTATT
The DNA here is from genome assembly GCA_034780555.1 of Coelogynopora nodosa. Classification (NCBI taxonomy): domain Eukaryota; kingdom Metazoa; phylum Platyhelminthes; order Proseriata; family Coelogynoporidae; genus Coelogynopora; species Coelogynopora nodosa. The sequence continues at coordinate 13,790 of JAUZND010013274.1, read as the reverse complement.
TGGAAAAAAATATGGATTCTAAATTTATTCCGCTACACGTTACTTATATGTTGTTAGCTCCCGCTCGTAACTATTTTGTCACCGTACATGTACCTCTACCTGATACGTTTTTTATTATCTTTTTCTTAACAATTGTCATCCCGGATATATGACGGGCCAATTATAAAGTAAACATACTGTATTGAACTAATAATACATTGTAAAATATATTTTATTATGTGAAATTATATGTTAATTTGTTTATTATTAAACATAACAGATCTAATTTAACCCATTCAGCTGTTGCATCGGAACCAATGAATCCTCAGGTAATGACCACTGAAGAAGAATGCAGTAGGAATGTGACAATCGTTTATCAAAGTGGACTTGAAGACCCCAATATTGTTGGAGGTAATCTTCTTGGTGAAGCTGCCCTGGCAGCTAATATAATACTTCCTTATCAAGGTGAACAACATTAGGGTTCCAGTTTACTTTTGATAAATGTTAATTTTGGACAGTTTTCTTATGATATTTTTAGAATTTTTATTGTGTCGATGACATTTAAATGTTTACCGAGTATATAGAAGTATACATAATTGTGGAATTTTTTGGAACAACTATGTTTATTATTTTAAGGACACTATTATATTTCACTCTGAAAATTGGGACTGAACCTGGATGGTTTTAATGGGTTTTTGGAACCTATCTACTTAACAATGTCTTTTTTATTATCTAAAAATGTGTCTTCATTCTTGAATGAATAGAGTGATCCAAAGGTGATGAACAGAGTGATCCATGGTGATCCAAAATTACTTTGTAAAAATTAATTAACAAAAATTATTTAATAATTAAAACTAATAATAATTTATAATATTATTAATGGCAACATATTATAATATAACATTATAACATAATATAACATATTATAACAACAATTATAAATTAACAATGGCAACTTGATTAAAATCGACACCACTATTTTCAACGAAAGTGTTGAGGCAAATTTAGCTAGAAAGCGTATTAAATCAATATAGTAACTGAACGGAAATATTATATATAAGTTTAATATAGTATTAAATAACTTAACTGAAATAATAGCTTCAGTTTAATATAGTATTACGACACGTGTATTTATCCGATTTACTAGGTAATTTATTAGGTAATTTTGATATCCTTGTATATATGTTATAGACTATATTATAGATTAGGCAAAATAATATAATTGAACAAATAAAAATATATATTATATTAATATAGAAACCTTATATAAACCCTATACAATCCTAGAGTACCTGATAAGATCTGAATAGCTCAAAACCGGTAGTGCTCTGTCTCTCGTATTATGTAACTAAAAGGACTTTAAAGCTAAAATTATATTTTTGTATTGAATACAAATTTATAAAATTATCAAGAACAAAGGGTAAATTTGTTTAACATTCTATATTTATGTTATATTTTATTATATGAAGCGTTATGTTTCTCTTTCTTACTTATTCTGTTATGATTTATTTGTTTCGTATCTTTTAATGCAGCTTATTTGACGAATATGCTGTAGCGAATATTTTTCAAAAAATAATAATATCGTAATTTCAATGACACAGTAAAAAGTTTTCTAATCGTGGCATGATTGTAATGTTTTCGAATTGAAAGGTATTTTTTTGTTCAATTTGTTTATCCAACTAAAAATTAGGTAAACATGTTTATAATGATTGAATTAATTTAATTGCAAAAACTTGTTAATCAGAAAAACAATATAGTACTTTGATATGAACTATTATTTGTTCAATGAATTTGATACTGTTATTTGGATTTGTTTTTTCGGTTGATTATTCAATTCATATATTGATCTATATAGCTACGGTTTGACAATTGATTATGTAATAGTCGATATTCGTAAATAGTAATTCATCTCCATTGATACAATTATAAGAATGTACATGCTGTGCTTTTGATTTTCAGTTGAGGAAGATATCAATGACACAAATCCGTATGCTCCATTTGAACCTATTGATTTTGAGGAAGAAATGAATGACACAAATCCGAGGATTGACATACCTACACGTGATATTGGAGGTAAATCATGTTATTGTTATGAGCGTAATGAGTCATTTATTAATTTTGTAATTTTCCGTTCTTTAATCTTCAGTTGAAACTATGGAACAGCTTGACCGTGAAACTCGTAAGTTTATTTGTATAGTTCTACCTGGAATGCATTTTGAATGTTATACATGTTAGGCAGAAGTCACTTTTCCGTTTTTTAGTCTCCCAGTAATCACAAGTTTACTTTTAGGGGTATATGTGTGGAGGGGGGTAGGATAATTGATTTGACTCCTTAGAATTAGCTCTCTCCTATCCGAATAGATTTGAATTTATTCTTTAATATATTTATGAATAGTCAGTCAGCTAATAACGGGACATTGTATCTACTTCCTTTACACGTTTCTTGACAGAAATTATAGGTTAGTCGATTTCCATAAATGTTTTAAACATTTTAGTTTCTATGTGTTATTTCTCGTATCATTTGATTGTTCATAATGATGTCGTTAATAATGATACTGTTCATATCCATGAGATATTTGATTAGATATGCAGTGGTAACCATAAATTATCCTCTGTTGTATAAATATAAGGAATAGTGCACTTATTTTAACACATGGTCTCAATTTCCACTGTAACAATCAATATTTGTTAATTTTTTGTTTTGTAGTGAGATTCTTGTCGGTAGACGAAGTCTGTGGTGAGTAATTTCAAATGTTATTCATTCAAATAGTGTTTAATACTTAATAAATGTTTGTGGGTCTATTATTTCTTTGATTAAATGGGTTCAGTTTTATGGCAGAGAAGAAACATTAAGATTAATAATAGTCTTATCTATGAATGTGTTAATGTTATATATTTATGGAGTTTTAATATGAATATTAACAAAATTATATGTGTAGCATTATATGAATATTCCACATGAACAAACACCCATTGAATATGGAAAACTAGATAGCTTCTGAACTTTGATGAAGCTGGGTCACCTTATTTTTTTGTTTTTCTATATTTTGTGAAATATGTACTGTACACCTATGTTTTGGTTTGCTAATTTTCTCACTATTAATGGAGTAATAAATGCTGAATAATTATGTTCGTTTATTGTTGAAATATAAAAATAATTCACTTAAATGAATTTCCCTAGATCGTTTTACTCGGCAGAATTGTACCCAGTTATTAAAAAATTAACTATATTACATTTATTCCGGATTTATTTAATCGTTAATGACTTTCTTTTGAGATGTGAAAAATAAAATCCCTAATTTTAATAAAAAATATTATATTATATATATATTAATAATGGCACACAATATACTATGTATCTATACTCGATACATAGTATAATTGATAGGATACATAACTGGTTATGTAAAATAATATTTTATTTAGTGATTTAGTTTTACCTTATGATTAATGATTTAACGGACACCTTGTACTGTAGTTGATATTGATAATAGTATAATATATACATTCTTCTGTAAATACATGTTTTGACATTTTCTTCTTCAGAATATCTTCAGAATCTTTCAAATCCTATACTCAATCCTGAATAGAATGTGTAACGGAATTTGGTGTCATTGCGGGGCTTACATATTTAGTTCACAGGTCTTTTAGGTTCTAAAATATATTAAATATTCTAATATATATAAGTACTAAAATAATAAACTATAAATTCTAAAATATTAAAATAAATATGCAATAAATAGCTGTTAATTAGTATAGATCTGCCTGTTTGAGAATTAAGACAAGTTTTGTACGTTTGTTTTGTCTACTGTAAACACCTCAGTGTTTAATTTAAATGCGTCTAATTCTATTTATATTTATTAAAATTACTATATTCAGATAGTGACTTTATATTGTAGTTTCAAATATATAGAATAATTATCTGTAAAAGCTGGGATTTTCAACATTTTGTTCTTTAGAACACATTTTTGTTACATATACTTTATTGAGTCGTGCACATTCGACTATTTTTGGACCAACTTAGTTCAATCCCTGAGGTAAACTTTGTACACTATACTTTGTAGAAACTTTATACTAACTCTGTAGAACAGTTACTATTGCTTGCATTACCATTTTGTTTAATATACAAACAAATAAGTTTGTTTTTCTTTTAAGAGTGATGTGAGCAAGTTTTTGGTATTTCTTGAATCTATCTATCTGTGCCATATGAAGATCATTACCATTCCATTTAAAGCTAATTATGATATTCTATTACTTAGTGTATACGTATACAAAGACTTGTTTGATTTCATTTTACACCATAAAAGTATGTTACTCAATCATAAACTCTTTCATTCGTCATTTCTTTTTGATGTTCTATATATATCACATCAACGTACAGTAGTCCTGTTTCGTATTCAGATTTAAGAGCGCCATTCTTCGTGGCTGCATATGTATACTACAATCTATTCTACATATAACGATGGCTCATTGTCATCTGGCTTTCGTTATGACAAAACCTGATTGTTTACCGTATTTTTACACTTATGTTTTTTGTTTTTCTCGACTTACTGTATCCAAACATTTGTGTTCGGGATTTTATCATCTTGCTGCTACAAAGTCCAAGTGGCCTAAGCGCCATTTCAATTTAGTTCAGGAGAAGCAAGAAAAAACTACTTTAATTTTGAAGATTTAGATTTCTATTTTAAGTTATAAAAAATACAATTGTCGTATCAATTCTAAAATAATAGGGCTTACAACAAATATACTTTGTATTCTATCATCCATAATGTCGCATACAACAAAACTACTGTCGCTTACAACAAATAGTCCTGGTAGGGGTTCAACCAGAAATGGTCGCTTACAACATATTAACTGTTTATATAAAAAAAGATATCGCTCCAAAACTTGGACACGTTAGACCACATAATATTGATAATAAGTATGAAATAAAATCAATTTTCGAAAAATGGCGCTTAGGCCACTTAGACCTTGTAGCAGCGATTTTATCAATTATACATATTATGTAGTTTTATGTAGCGCATCTTAGTAATATAGATTTGTTTTTTGTTTTCTTTTTAATATTCAGATTTGTATTCACTGTAAGTGTTTATAGTGTAGTCTCTATATATTATATATGTATTGGTATGGTCATTATGTAATGAGCAGATCCAGATTGTATGAAGAATGAAGCACAGTTTGCAAACGTTTGTTAGGAAGCGCCTTATCTGCTCTATATTTTCGGGTTTGACCGTATATCAGCCCTTCTATTCTGTACCTTTTGTTTTTATCAATTCATCCATGCCATATATTTTAATTGACACTTTGAAGCTGTTCTTAATTGTTTTTATTATGTTTAACAATGTTAGTTTAAATATTGTTGATGCTGTTATGGTCGTTGAATCCATTTACTACATTGCGTTTTTAGGACTACGCATGTAATCATCTGCGTAACTGGATTTTTATATATTTTTCTTATTTCTGTTTAGTCCAAGTCGACAAATTCTACAGTACACAGCATACATGTCATGCCTTAAATGTTTATGTAACCTAGTTATACTCGCGCAAAAACTGTCCTGTTGTGACGCGTTGAATTTTTTGACCGAGCCAGACGTAATCCTTCTTAAAGAACTACGTAGTTTCTGATGTTTGAAATTTAATATCAAGGGAAGCCGATAAAGTGTTATTAACAGATAATTTAAGTTTTTATGAACGAATGTAGTTTGCCTATTATCTCTATATAATAAATGTATTCTAGGCATTTTAAATTATACCGGTTTACAAAATAATATATGAAACGGGGTGTTCAAATGTAGATAATAATAAATAAGTAAAGTTTATGCTACTCTTAGTACTATAATCTAATTGCTTCAATGTTCTATATTTAGAATGTTGTTACTTAAATTAGCCATTCAACCAGTGTATATATCGTTTAGGGGAAAACCATTTTTTAATTTAACTTTTTTTACTTTGATCTGCTACTGTTTCAAACTGGCCTTTAGTCCCCGAAATGGACGGAAGAATTTTTCAATATTGACTATTTCTTCCTTTTGGTAAAAAATAGTGTTATCATGAATCTATTTTTTACCCCCCTTGGGTTTTCATACTTGCGATGATATAACTATAAGGAGCTAAAACTTGCAACATTAACCCTGCGTACGTAGACATACTTTTTAGGGTTTGATACGTGGAGGGTGGGGTATTTTACCCCCCGCCTGGAAAAACAAACTTCTTATAATCCGATTAAGCTGAAATTTGGTATTCAGATACATTCAATTGGTATCATTTTTATGATTTAATTACGTCATAAAATCTAGTTTAGGTAAACTATGGGAAAATAATCATATATGCTATATATTGACCCATATATGCTATAACTTTTGATCAATGCAACCAATTCACTTGATTCTTTTCGCATCTGATTCTAGATCACGAAATATATAATAGTTTGTTATATTTTTATTATTATACTAATTATATAAATAAGCAAAGTAGTATAAATGCTATTTGAATATTATTTTAAATTGCTGGTTTTACGATAATATATTTTACGATAAACTAATTTTTTATATTAAGTTTTAGCTTCTAATATCATCGGCAAGTATGAAAACCCAGAAGGGGGGGTATAAAATAATTCAATAATAACACAAATTTCTCTTTATGCTAAAACTTTCGAAATTATATTTGTTATATTTTTTATCTAGATAAGTATTTTAGCCACTAACTAAAAAAAGCAGGGTCATACATTACATTGTTCAATAAAAAACGTCAATTTTTAATTGTATACCCCTCTCTGCGTACGAAAGGTTAACTAATTAAATTTGTCAATATGATAAATCATAATGTTGGCTGTTTCTTAACTAATCTCTTTTTTAAATGTGATAATTTTAGTGTTCTTAACTTATCTGTTAATATGATAATGTTGGCTGTTTCTAACTTATCTTTTAATTTGATAATTTAATTTGATAAATTATAACATACATATATATGTTTGTAATATATTATTCCATAGTTTCAATTTTGTTTTCTTAAAATGCGCTCTAATACTTTTCAAATACAACACTAGATTTGAAAAATGTTCTCATTCATTATCTATATTTACCAACGGTACATTAAGCTACATATACTAGCATATATGCGCAATAAACTCACTCGTACCAAGAAAAAATTGCACAGTAATAGACGGTTTTTTTTATACATTTTTCATACAATAGAATAATTTTTTGGCATTAATATTTAATCAATTAATCGCTGTCTCTAAATAGGTAAAACAAAATCTTAATAGGCCTATGTGAATATTTCAGTTTCTTTCATGATATCATTAGTTTAAGTAAAGGGAATGTACCCCCTTGTAAAACAAAACCACTTGCGAATACTAAGTATAGTTCATGCAAAATTATAAGGAATTTATGTTTTTTGATCCAAAATACATTACTATACTTATTTTCAAATATAAATACCCGGCCATACTATAGTATATATCAATAAATATATAGCTCAATATCTACATAATATAATTTAAAAAACTATTCATTCAATGAAAAAATGCTCTGATTCTGTTTGATATCATTTCTTTTTTTAATAGAAAAAACACTGAATACATTCTTATAATGAATAATTGTCACATCAAATACAGTATAACAACGAATAACATATATTCAGTTAATGTAAGCAAATATTATTGCTTTTAGAATAATATCATTTTCACCAATTTTATATGATAATTTTAATTATTTTTGTACAAAGTGTTTAAATATATTAAATGAATACAGTTATATCAAAATATATCTTAATATTACTGAACAGAGATCAGGTCACCATCTGCTATGTACATATTTTATTATAATATATTATTTTATTGTTAGTATATTATGGATCTGTTTTAGTTACCCTATGCGGTATTATTGATTATCATAAATATGTAAACAATGACATAATATATTATAATAAAGTATGTAGCAGATGGTAACAGGCGAAAGCGGCAAATGCTGATGGGCCACTAGCCGTTCGTTTTAAAAAAAAACACATAAAGCAGCACCGCTTCGGACTTCTATGAGTAGGGTGTGTGCAGGTAGGAAAGCTGGGGCCCTCATTATTAACAAGTCTGGCACCCTGGACCCAAAATTAAATCCGCCGCTCGTACGTGGACTTGGATTTTATCTCGCTCACTTATATGGTTAAGCATCAGCCATAATATTATTAACTTTTAGAGATCAGCTCTGAACATATATTATATAACTATAAATTAAATAAATTATCATTTGAAGTACATAAATGTAATTAAGTAGCACATCTTTCAACTGTATATTTTCAAATATCTATTAATTAAAATTTTTAAACACGTATGTAATTTCTATTTAAGCTTATATGAAACTAATTTTCAGGAATGATATTTTTTAATTTTAATAGATAAGTAAATAAAACTTATTGAAACTATTAATGAATGTGATCACTATCAAATACACATCCTTGTTGAAAATCGTTATATTTCAGATTTAAATAATCTATACAGGTTCAATATATTATGGGACACTTTCCATAGCAATATATAAATAAAACAGGCATTTTTAGGTTGTATATATGTTCTTCACAATAGAATAATACACCTGAAGTACAACATATACTGTACATCTACTATACATTGACTAAGCAGGTATGTGGTTCATTGTTAACATCTCCGCCTCTTCATCTGTAAACATAAAAATAATTTTTATTTAATGATATTGTATCAACATATAGTTTATTATAATTATATATACACTGCTTATATGGTATAATTAATAATTTAAAGTAAAAAAAGTTTTTAAATGTACGCGTAAATTATTTTAACTCTTGTAATCAAATCTTATATATTGGTATATATTTTGCACTTATGATAAAATTTATTCTCGATAACTTTACTTAAATGGTTTTTGATAATAATATTTATTATTTAAAACTAATAGTAAATACAATATACAGATAATAATATACAAATTATATAAATAATGAGTAAAAAAAACTTACTGATAGTCTTGATGCCCAAGAGTGCTTCCATTAATAGACAATTCAAAATTGTAAATACGATTCTGTGAGTTCATAACTTCGGCAATTGGTGTTGCATGGACTTCTGTAAGATTATAAAAAGAATTATCTTATTTAGTCCCGAAAATATATTTTTATTAGTATAAACTTTACTACCTATTTGAAATCATTTTTAAAAATATTATAAATCATCATTTTGAGTAGTGAAATTGTTCCAAATTTAATCATTTATATGATGAAACTATTGTACATTAATTATTGGCCCATCGTTCTAACATATGGAGACGTATTACCGTTCGAAATTTCATCTTTACTTTGTTACTGTAAAAACTTTAGAAATTTATATGCGTCATAAACATTAGAAAACTATATGGTGATACATGTGTGTATTATTTTCTCCAGTAGTTCGATAGGTTTATCCAAGTTACTCACCATTTTTTATAAAATCATGAAAAAATTCCAGTGTATCCGGTCCATCTATAATAACATAAATATGTAAAATTATATTGAGGTGTGAATCATTTCAACAGTGTTAGGAATACATTTTTATCATATATAATCTTAGTCCTTCACCGGTGGAGGTGAGTATTCATGTTAGTATTAATTAAGGTGAGTATTCAATTAGTGTTAATTATTAACTGTGTATCATTTGTTATTTTTCCTACTGTGTGAACTTGTCTGGTAAATATTTAAAAAATGTAGTGGGTATTTTATATTATAATTTGTTTCAAATTGAGGCAGCTCTGACAATGTTGCCGACAAACAAGTTAAATTTAACTATTTAAACAACATTACGATGTTTTACAACATTATTGATGTACAATATCAAAAATCTTACTACTAATAGGTTTATCAAAACACATATCTTCAAATTTCTTTTTAACATTATAAATTAATTGTCTGAACAATAATAAACATTCCGAACAATACATACTATTCTATAATATTTATTTTTTGGTATCAAATATTTGTAATAGGACAACAGATTATTTACCAATTAAAAAGTAATGTTCGGTTGCATCTAAATATTAAGTTAAATTTTTTTTGTATTTTTAAAAAGTTGTTACGCGTTATGTTATTCCAAGTACTTCATATTTTAGAGTCAGTAAAATTTTGTTGATAAAAACTATTGAAAACGTTTTACTGGTATCATCAGCATATTTAATTAACAATATTGTAAAAGGTTTACTGATTATATTTGATCGGAAGCTGTAAATTAGAAAAATTGCTAAGTATAGTTAACATTCACCTACTTGTGCATATTAAACGAATTATAATCAATATCAATTTCAAATTAAAAATTAATCGAATCCAAATATATTGATGAATTATTTCAAATTATTACTTATTCGTATTATATAACAAAAATGCTTGTTGCTGAAAATAATTATATAAACACATAACATAAATATATTATATATATACACATTCTATTATTAGAGAATGTAACGAAAAATAAATCCGTAAATTTAGTGCTATCCATTAACTGTATTTCTTTTTAATTAAAAAATAATTATTATTTATACATATTATATTTTCTATCAATAGTATATATTTGCAAACATTATTTAAGAAAATCCTAATAAAATCCTACATAAACAAAAATCAATATTTAGATCTACATACGAAGAATACAATGAAAATCATAACCCCAGTTCAATGATATGGCACTATTATATAGTTCATGTGGAGGCCTAACCCCGTCTCCAACGGTAAATGTGATGATAATGCAAATGTATTCATTACTACATACGTGCTAGATAAATGCTAGACGCTAAATGAGAATCTGAATATGCTCAAAATAGACAATAGTCGTTCTGTCGTTCTCATCACGTGTTACTATATATATATATCTTTGGCTTTTCCAAGATTTTTGTGAGAATGAATTGTGCAGACATATCATAACTTTATTTGTATCAACATTTCTCTAGTTCCCTGACATATAAGAATATAATAGTATACTGTAGTTTAACTATTCTGGAAACTTACCAGCATCATTTGAAAACATATTGCCTTCTTCTAAAAATAAGGAAATAGAAGGGAAAATATTGTTATCAATTTCAATAGTATTTGATAGTGTATGTGGTCTCGGAAAGAGTTAATATTTTATAGACATAATAAATAAAAACCAATATTATTTATTGAATAAAAATGCTTTATGTAAAATATTAACCGCAAATAGTAAATACTAGAATAAAGATTAAATAAATATACTTTAAAAAGATATACTAATACACAGGTTAAGTCAGATGTGATAATTTAACTTACTATTTTTATTATTCAATACATTTATTATTTGTTTATGAATTAGTAAAGTACAATTTGCGTTGTTGTTAAAATGCCAATAAATATTCTACTTACTGATAATGATAGATTGTTCCGTTTTGTCTTTTTTTGCAATCGCTTGCTGAGGTGGAGCATTCGGAGGCAACTCTTGCATACCAACTCGAGAGATTTCTTTAGGACTGAAAATTATGTTTAGATATAAATAATTAGTTGTATCATATCAACTAACATTATATCCGTGAAAATTACGTATAATTGTTTACTCATTGTATTATTTTTATCTGGCTGTTTTTAAATAGAAATAACAAAAACAATTTTGAACAACTTTAGCAATGTAAAATTAAATTGTCTCTTTCCAAAAATGTATTGAATTTAACAAATGAAATATACAAACACTTGAACAAACATGTTAAATTACAGTTAATATAACAACTGCAAAATTTGTTTAACATAAAAATAAAGTAATTTTACTCACGATCTACACACAATGGGGGGTGACAGGTTACGATTAACGCAACCAGTAAAGGACTCTTGCTTCTTCAACAAAAACTTCGTCACTATTTTGTACTTCAAATTAACAGATTTGTAGTTTAAAGTTATTTAATCAACTGAAGATTCTCACTTTAGATATTTTCTGTGTCGTTGATATACTGTTACAACGAGCGTCAAATTCTTGGAATTCTATAAATAGTTCGCAATATAACAAGTTAAGCGGTTAGCCAATGACAATTGTATATTACATTAAATATAAAACGGTAAAACAAAAGTGGAATGTCTCGTTTTTGTGAATCAAAGACCATTTTTGTTTGTTATAATTTATGTTAGATAGTATATAATTATTTTCATAGTGATTATTAGTTCAAAATAATATGCTTTGTGACTAAAAGCAATATGGATATCACTTTATATATAAGTATTTTTTTAATCTTTTAGTTATGTGATATGACAGTTTAAAAGAATCGCCGTTTTTTAATCATACAATAAAATTAATTACATTCTGAAACGATAATATTATGCGAAATCGTCGGTTAGTTGTATTTAATTTATATTATATCTGATTATATCTATATATATATATATCTGATATATCTAATTATATCTGAAGTAAAGTATTCGGTGAATTTCGAACTGAAAGTCAAATAAAAGGATTAATGTGAAAAACTAAAAATTAGATTTTTTAAATAGGTAATTCTAAATCAGAATATCAAGTACTACAATATAAATTATAAAAGAATTAAGGCAATATATCAATAATAATTAAAAAATTAATCATTATAATATTAAGAACAATAGAAATATGTTTTTATCTTCATAATTAGAAAATTAGTGTAATTAGAAAACTGATATATTTAATGAAATATTTATTTAGTGACATTACATTTTTGGAAAGAAGTAACAAGCGAACTTTAAGATATATATATGCCTTATAGTTAACTATTTTTTTAATCAACTAACCAATTTTTTAAATTGTTCGTACGCATATTAAATGTAGATCCAGTGATTCAAATTTTATTGTGTTCGAATTTCTTTCACCATCTATAGATTTTCATGGCGTTATAGATGGATTAAAATTACCTTTATTTAACAAGTTATCAAAAAGCTTCCTTTTTAAATAACATAATGTGCGCTCATAGAGTAGTTAGTATCTATAACGTTCAATAGTTAAACAAATTAGTCAAAAATGTCACCTTTTCATAATTATGCATGTCATTTTATAGAAATTATCATGTTTGAACGAATGTAAAAAGTTAAATAACTTACTATTTAGAAAAATCTATAGAAAAATCCATTCCATAAAAATATTAAATCTAGAAATTGCAATTTTCGTGTTCAAGTTTTTAAATTATTTTTGCCATTTCTTATGTTATCAGAGAATTTTTCCAATTTTATAATTTCCGTAAAAAATGAACCGAATAACCGGCTGATTTTCAATTTGATTTTTAAGTATCAGCATTTACTTGAATTATGAAATTCGCAGTAAACTGTAGTTATTTTAGCAGTAATTACTGTAGTTATTTTTGCAGTAAACCATAGCTAGTTAATTGCATTTAACTGCAGTTATTATAACTGCGAATATTGGTTTAATTATAAAAATATTAACACCATAATACTTATATTTTATACAGTAATATATCACAATATATTTTTATTATTACCGTATTAGCAATATCATTTAGCAATATTAAACAAATTTCATGTCATTAATTTATTTTCCATTTTTATTATTCAATCTTTATTCGAATAGGAATGACCATAGCGTAAGAAATGTCTTACTCGATAGGAATTAACATAAAGCAAAATTTACTTAAATTGTTGTGTAATAAATCCACTAAATAAGGAAGATATCCATTTACCCTTATGTTGACGTTGTTATGAACAACCACTTCATATTAACATATACGACAAATACACTGAATTACAAATAATATTTCAATGACAATATACTTTTCTCTATGCATGTATGGAAAAGTTCATTTTTCAATTCATGGACAGTACGGAAAAGTATTACTTTTCCATGCATG
>JAUZND010013263.1:0-28173 GCA_034780555.1 Coelogynopora nodosa | reverse complement strand
AAAGCTTAAATATTAATAAAAACGTCTTTATTTAAAAATAATAAATAATAAACCAAAATAAATTGCCCCCTTCCCCCCCCCCCCCCCCCCCACCCGGACCAACACAACCCAACAAGTCAAGTCACCTATTCCTCAGCCGCACAGTGGTCCCATTGTTACTCGGAGGAGTGTAGAAGGCAAGCGACGAATCCCCCTCCTCTCCATTCCCCTCAACCTCCTCCCCACGTCTCCTCCGACCACTCCGCAGACTATATCTGAAACTGTCCTCCGCTTCCGCCCTCTCTGTCTCCCCTCCCTCGACGTGCTGCTCATCGCCATTCGCTTCCATCGCCTCCTGTTCCGCCGCGGCTGCAGTGTCATCATCATCACCATCATCATCACCATCATCGTCATCGTCGTCGGCATCCCTGATAGCCATGTCAACAGAAGTGTCGATGATGGGGCGACTACGACGGACGAGGGGGGTTGTGGGATTGGAGCAGCGAAGTGAGGTCAGATTCACCGACTGAAGCGACGACAAGATACAAGACAGAGAGAGAGTTTGTAATGAATAATTTAACCATTCTCCAAGTTCTAGAGCGGTTTAGATCTTATTGGATCTCTTCAGTAGTACGTATGTATGTTAGTTATATATTTACCTGATCATATTTGAAATAGCTGGATGTTTGTAGCAATATGTTTAGAATTATGCATTTCGAAGATTTATAATCATAACGTTTCCAAATCCATAAATGGAAACATTCATTACACATAATATTATAAGATTAATTGATGTCTTCAATCTGGGGTATGTTTTCTTCAAATAAAAATCTTATTAATATCTATTGCTATACTTGGCAAAATAGTGCATTCCTGGCATATTGTATATTCTAAACAAATATATGCTGTGTATATTGAGTAATACATATATATTAGTCTTAGACTTAGTCATAAAACCAATGAGTTCAAACTTTGCGTGGTTTTAAGAAGGTCTAAATGTCTAAAATCTAAAAATTATACTACTTAATAATTAAAAAAAAAAAAATTGTAATTAAATAAAAAAATAATTAGTTAATCTCCGATTTAGTTGCCAATCAACAAACACCACATTTGTTTTTTATGAAAAAGTATATTTACTAATTTATGACTGTGAAGACAAAACTATAGACCTATCCTTTGAAAAGTCCAAAGTGTATAAATTGGGGCAATTATTAGCAAATGTTGAGGCATATATTATTTTGTCTTCGTATAATAGTTGATTTGCAAGGCCTATTTGATATATTCCCCCCTCTCAAGAAGTCCTCCATTCTGGACCTTTCAGTGTATACAATAATATCATCTCTGTTTGGTTTTCACTGGAGGAGCCGAGCGGTCTTATGATTATTTATAAATAGGGTCGAGATTATTACCACAACAAGACAGAGAAGAGTTCGCAGGAACCAAATTCTATAATATTTTCAAGATTTACGAAAATGATTTTGCAAGATATTTAATAAACCATCAAGATAGTAAATGATCACATTCTATTCCATTCGTCTCAATTCAGAATATTTAATGACTAATCCTTTGACTTTTTATTAATTCTACAATTTATCTTCGTCTTTTTAAGGCACGATTTAATATAATTGTTGTATAATTAAGACCACTTTAATTGGACGTTACTTTTTAGAATTGCCAGTTTGGATACGACTTCATAAAATGCAGTGCTCTGTCAGTATCGACTAAATAAAATACACAAGGTTAGGAGCCACGCGGCCGTTACCTTGTCAAGCGGCAGAACCTGCGGTCCCCCCAGCGGCGCATTAACCAGCCGGCCCGTGTCCAGGTTGAGCAGCACCGGGTCCCTCTCCTCCCCCTGGAACCAGCCCTCCCCCGAGAGGGCGGGCAGCGGGGCCGGCACCAGGCCGTAGAGGTCGCCGAGATAGCTGTCCCGACGGGGAGCGATCATGGTGATGGGCTCCACGGATGCGAGGGCCACCGACAGCTTGTAGAAGCGGGCCACCTCACACTGGGCCTGGTTGAGGCCCCGCTTGGGCAGCATGCCTGCGCGGCGGTGAGGTGGTGGACATTCGATCAGTTGAACTTATAAGAAGTATATTTCGGTGGCTATTTTCTTGTATTAGCTAGTATTGACCCAAGTATTATGATACGACTAGGCAAATAATCGAATTATAGTAAATAGATTGTTCAAATATCATGACGTCAATAATAAATAATGTAAAATGTGCATTGTAAAATAGAGGTTTATAATGCACAAAACAACATAAAGTTAAGATACCAGCTGAAAACGTGGTCAAAATTGAAAATATTTACGCATAGAATGCGAGATATTTGAATTCTGTATTCATTTATTGATTATTATTGATTATCCATGTATTGATTTTGTTTTATGTTAAGTATTGTCCGCTGCCCTTTTACAATAACTGAGTTTATCTCTTTAGTGTCATTTGTGCTGATTTCAGTTTGTTGTCCATACAATTTATTAAATTCAGATAATATTCTTTCAAAATCATTAATATAAATACCTATTAAAACAAGCTCATATAAACAAGAACAAGAAAGCTGCGGGTGTTCGAACCTGTTCACTGCAGCTACTAGGCCCCACTATAAAGCCTCCCCCCTTCACGTGAGCAATTTAGATGGTTATTAAGCAAAGAAAGGTATAACATATTGAGTCACAAATAACCAAAGAATATATATTTAATGACCTATTTATATAACAATTAGAATTCTATTTTTTATACATATACCTAATATGTGTTAAAAACATATCATACGTGACTCAATATTTTCTATCTAAATATATTTACAAATATTTATGTTTGCTTAATAATGTTATATATTTTAATACTAAGTCATATAATAAGTCATATAATAAAAGCATTAAATTAACAATATATTGACCTTCTTTATATACCATTTCTAATGTAAGTTTCGAAATCTGACGTCATAGTTATTGTTTTCTTAACACGCACTTCAAATACATTTGTATTATATATCATAAATTGTGGAGCAAATATACTCTAAACGTTAATGTTATATAATATGAAATCATTAACAATAAAGATAACGCTTTATATAGATACACTCAAAATAAATATACAATATTTAATCTGTAAAAATTTGTTTAAGAATATTAATTAAGTAATGTAAATAAATATTTATGAACTGAACTTTGAGTTTGACAGTTTGAGACTGACAACTTGAGACTGACTGACAGCTTGAGACTGAATTTCTCACGTAATAACAGGATACATTATTGTTGTTATGTTACTAATGAAGGGTATATCAGTATACAGGATATTAAATTTTTGTTAAATGTACAACACAGATCATAAGTTAGATACATTAGCCTAAATGGTTTATATCGTTATTATAAGGACGAAGGTGCGGCCTAATATGTTAATATTACCAGCATTTTTATTTTGAGAATTATGGAGTTGACTTCCATTATTCATTTCATTTGAGCATATATAACTGACATGTCTCTATAAATTCATTAACTTTTCAATGAGTTTGAATAATACGCTAAGACCTTATTAACAAATAGTAAAACACACATTATCTCCAATGTAAACCACAAGGTAGGATTAGAAAATAATGTCTTTCATTCATTGTTATCTTCAGTGTACCTATACACATCTTTCTGATATCAGCTAGCAAAAAAATTAAAGTGTCCTCATCAAAACACTGCTTAGGTACCTGTGTATTTAATACTGCATATAATATCACAAGGCAAAAGTCTAATGGAAACATCAGTGCAGAAAAAATCAATGGTGTATTGAAACTGAAAGAAGAAGTATATCCTTAAAGAAGGAGCACATCAATTTGTATCCAAAAGATAAATGAGAATATCGGTATTGGCCCATCAGTATTGAGAAGGCAATTGGGATTATCAACAATTAGGAAGAGAATAGTCCTGTCACAATTATTATGTTGATAAGGGAATGGGTACATCAATGTTAATAAGAATAATGCTAGACATCCCCACCTCATGTCTGACCCTGCAGTACCTATCATTAGCATGCCAAACAATAAATTTCTTAGAGACACATTCTTTTTTATATAGGAACCAGCCTCTAAAACTTTGACCTGACAATGTTTACATAGAGTACCATCTAATGCAGCCATCCCGATGAGAAAATGCTGGGAGATATTATATTCTGAGACGGACTGACGAAGGCTGTAAACAAGCTGTCTGATGAAGATATCGAGGTTCAACTTGGCTCACAGTGAACCACAAGTATTAGATATATACACAAAGACTTGCCTTGAACCAGCTGCTGTCGTGTGTTTATGCCACAGAGTAATATATATATATGTATATTATACACCAACCGTAGCCAAGTAACCAACAAGACTCGCCTAACAGCTTCCTATATCCCAGAAGTGTTTGATTACCGTCACAGAGACAGAGGCTACACTCCTTGAAACACTCAATGAAACTTGATCAAAATACGGGATATGATTCATTACAATTTAGGAATGACTATGATCCTGATCTACCTTTTAATAACAACACTGAACGAGTGTAAACTTGATTGACAGCAATCATTGATGGATTCTAGAATTCTGATTTTACACCGAAAATCGTAATGAGAATAATTTTAAAAGTTTAAGAAAAGGGGTAGGGTAGGAAAGGAGGTAGAGGGAGTTGAAATTGGAATTTTTCCCTTGAAAGAAAAAGCTGAGCAGTTTTGGTATGAAGACATTATTTTCATCTGTATTAAATTAATTACAACTTTATTTCAATTTTTATTCAAAATAAGACCCCAAACGTGATTGGAACAAAGTTACAGTCCTTTTGAACTGGATGTCAGGACATTAAGATGGTTCTGTTATTATACAATATATTAAGATACTACAAATGTAATCAGAGAAACCAAAATATATATTAGGCCTATACTTAAACTCTTATATCGTCTTTATCACTTTACATTCATTTCTATACAGATATCGATTCAAAACAATTACAACAATTTTGTGCTTCAAAGAATTACAACCTCACAAAAAACTAACCTCTACAAGATAATACTAATACTTAGCGCTCAATAAATCGATTGATCTGAATGCTTGCCTGAACTATATATAACGCTGGTTCAAAACGGAATAAGAAATGAAGAGGCACTTGTTTATGAAAGTTTGACAGCTCAATGGGAGGAAAGCAGTTCGCGTACTCCCTGGGAATGAATTGGCAACCGTTATCAACAACCGCAGGAATACAACTTTTACATGCAGTAAAAAAGCAGTTACAGTGTATCAGACCTATTCGATGATAGCCTGCTGCCGTTATGTTGGACATAAAACAATCTTCTGACCACTGGATCAGTGAATCACGGAGTGGTCTACTGTCGAGTTTAATGACACTCGTATCACACACGGTGTCGACATAATAAACACGACAGAGAAGTAAATAGAGAAGCGAGGAGGGAGCGAGTTGGAGACGCATGTCTGGCATCGAAAACATGTAACACATTACTGTAACCTGTTTACATGTGCTGTAAAACGTACGTACGCATGTATATAACAGTATATAAATGGCGGCTATAGCTTTCTAGGAAATGTATAGTGTAATTAAACTTGTGTGACAGATTCGGTCGGGGTTTTTTTCTCACCCTGTCAAATGATGCCTACTTTTGAGAAAAACACAACTCTCTGTGGCGATGACACATGCATCATCTACCGATTCTATGAACAGAATACTCGAGACAGAAAGCGAAATATTATATTATACAATGTCTGAGAATGCAAACTGCTGATATATAAAAAATTAATTACGATAGAAGTAGAATTTTTTAATCAGTTTTTATCTCGATTTTTTAAAACTTAGACACATAATTATTCTTCAGTATAATGGATACCCCCCTTAGGCTACCGTGCATTACACGAACACAAAATGATGTAGAAATGAGCAAAAGCGGGCATAATATTATTAAAAAGTGGGCATTGATTTTATTTAACAAAAGTGTAGCTATTGTAGGGCTATATTATATCCTTACTATATTTGAAAATCTATCCACAATTTTTTGTGGAATGCAGCAGCTAATGATTTTACTCTTTTGTAAAGAGACCAATTCGCAGTTCTTTACTTGATGACACTGTTGTGTTACACATCCTGTCATTCCAACATACATTCCACTTATCAGAGAGCCCAGAATGTTGTTGTTTAAATAACAATGATTAACCACAGGAAAATACATACAACATCTACATACAATGTTAAGCAAGGAAAAAATACTGACCACTTTTAAATAATGAATAAATAATGAAACAATAGTAGGAGTTTCAATGATAGGAGTTAGATTTCAGAATAAAAAGGGATTTTTGTAAACTTACCCAAATAATGAGGACTTACATTTTTTTCTTTTCATAATTTAAATATTAATATTTCCACTGACTGCCAAATGTAAGTTTCTTCGAGTGTATATAATTAATTTTATAGTTCCGATTTTCTCAAGACTGAATTTAGCTATGATTTATGCGTAACTCTCTTCCAAAAATTGGTTACTACGGTAACATTCTAAATAAATCTTTTTCTCGCGATGGAACTTCGTTTGCTAAAAAAGCATTAGAATATTATCTCATTTTTCTAATTTTACTAAAATCAATTCTAATTTTTATCACCGTTTTCTTTACTCTTGTAAATCTCTTGTCTTCTTAATTTGGTGAAACTGGTAGAACATCGTAAGAATATAGTGCACGAAAAATCCGATAATAAAATTTCTAATGACATTAATAGCTGTTTACATACCCCGGTTTCTATTCCGTAGATCTTGCCACCAGTAATTTAAATATTGAATCAATTACACAACTTTTCTTAATCTCTCATGTTCTCGGTCTTGAATGCCGCTTTATACCTTCTGTATATTCTATTTCTATATTTAAATTATGGGTAATTATTTTCTAGTAGTATGTTTACACTGTGCCCATGATTGTGATTAAAATTAAATAATATATTATGCAGTTACAAAAACATTAGACGTCCATTACAAATTTCCAGAACATAGTCAGGACCATTTATAATTGCAGAACATTCCAGGATCATAGGAACCCTGCCACACTTATTGTATATTATGTTGGTATAATTAGATACGATTGTTGCTTAATAAGGGTTTACATAAACTAAAGGCGGTACAGAAGAGGACTCACAGATGGCCCGCTGAGGAGTGCCGCTGTTGTACTGACTGATGTAGTGCAGCGTAGACTGGGCCAGCTCGAAGTATCGGATGTTGCCGTCCCCCTGTGAGAGTGAGAGAGAGAGAGATTAAGAAGAGAGAGGGAGAGAGAGAAAGAGAGAGAGAGACAGTGGGAGAGAGAGAGAGATTAAGAAGAGAGAGAGACAGTGGGAGAGAGAGAGAGAGAGAAAGTGAGAGAGAGAGAAAGAGAGAGAAAGAATAGAGAGGGAGAGTGAGAGGGAGAGAAAGAAGAGAGAGGGAGAGTGAGAGAAAGATAAAGAAGAGAGAGGAAGAGGAGAAACAGAAGAGAGAGGGAGGGGAGAGAAAGAAGACAGAGGGAGAGTGAGAGAGAAAGTGAGAGAGAGTGGGAGAGAGAAAGAGAGGGAGGAAGAGAGAGAGAGATACATATAAAGAAGAGAGAGTGAGAGGAAGAGAAAGAAGAGAGAGGGAGAGGAAGGAAGAAGAGAGAGAGAGTGTCGAAGCAATGTCACCAAACCTAACCAGCAGTTAACCCCCCTCTTCTGTCTCATACTTTCCTCCCAGTTCCCTTTACTCTTATATACATTATTATTAACTTACATTACAATTAAAATTTGGGTGTAATTAAAAATGTATATATTTCTGCTATTGCGAGGCAAAAGAAACCAGTGTTGTATTTTAAATGTCGCCTATTTCAAATTTAGACTAGTTGTGCAATACCAGTGTTTTGGTACTCTTAGCTAATGTAAATATTAGACCAGTCAAAGTAAACAATAAAATACAATCGGTATAGATTAGCAGGAAAGTTCAATCACCGAATTCTACCATCCAGAGTACCAAAGATTATTTATTTAGACCAGTTTTAAAGGACTACTTATATTTTTACTCGACCGTTTTAACATGAGAAAACACAGGTTAAATGGAATCCATAACATTTTATACGTCAATGATGTTCAGGGAAATTATAATAATACTTATAATAGACATTAAATTCAATTAATAAATATATCAATTATAATGACAGCCCGTTCAGATCATAAGTCTTATTTATCAAATTAATATAAAAAGATAACTATGTATTATCGACACAATTCGAGAAAAAACACAGAAAACGTTGATGAAGAATACCAACTCGCTAATTCGTTTCCCTATAGAAGCACTCCAAGTGTATTTGGTACCTAGGTACCCTGGAATCGCTACATATTGTCGATAAACTATATCAGAACTAAATGCGCCGCTCAGAATACACTGACAAGGAGGATAGAAGCACCGCCACTTCGAGTCCTGAATTCAGTGAAGAAGGACACATTCCACAGACGAGATTTTGTAGAAAATGTATCGAATACAATTGACACAAAATACTTTTAAATTAAAATGAATTCAACTGCCTTAAAAACGTGGGTGATTATTATTGATAAATGAAACACACGTTTTATTCTTCAGATCATGATGTATCGTTATACTTAAGTTAGACAGTTCAAGAAGTAAATGTCAAATTAATGGAACTTGATTAGAACACCTGAAAACACATAAAAGAAGATAACAAATATTGTAGTAAGTAAACCTTTTACGCAACAAAACTTTGGATATATAGGCTTCAGCGCGTTAAATGACGGAAAAGATATTTCTGTCAAATAGGTGAGAAATATATACTTAAATATATTTTTTTAATTGATTAGTAAAATATAGTTTGACTAATTTTAAATTTGAAAAAGGAAAGATAATAGTGTTTGAGTTGATCAAGCAGAAATTTCAATAATTATCCGGCCGCTGTCTGAATATTGATCATTATTCTTTCATAATCAATACATTTTCATAAAATAATCCTTAAATACTTCACATGTATTGTGTCACAATGTTCAAATCATTGAATTCAAAATAAGAAAGACGTCTTAAATAATAGCAATTCTCCAATTAACAAATGAAATATAGAGATATCAATAGACACACGATATTAATTGCCACATTAATATAATTTAATAACAGATATATTTCATGGATTCAAAATTTGTGGAAATCTAATCATTCTAAAATTTATCTCCGCGTTAAAGTGCACATTGAACATACACAGTATATTTCAAATAATGAAGACGCTCCAACACTGTTCAACAGTATTATATTATAACTTTGTGTCAAACAGAGAAGCTTGTGATCCACAGTTACTTATACGTCCTTAATATTTGAAATTATTTTATATTGCATGATCATACAATTAAACGTTTCACACGAGGAACAATTTCTCATTATATCGTTGTATAAATAATATGAACAGCAAACACCATCCATTCTCCTCTGTCGATGTAGATAGATAGTGTGGACGTTACAGCTTACGGCCGACGTGACATTTATTATAAACAATATTGTACAAACACCACTGAGGGTATTGGCTATAACCCATGCCTTCGTTAACGAGTCCTAAATAGTGTCCTAACAATAATATCAGCATACATAACAGACTAACATAAAAAGTGATTGCTTTTCTCAACACATTTCAAGACTACAAGGCACAACAGGACATTATTTATATATAAAGCTCGCAAAAAAGGAATAACGGAACAGCTGCTATGCACTTAATATTCCTTCCTGTTAATGATGAACAAATCATGTTTATTGTAATATTAAGATATACTTTGATATTATAATTTGGTCACTTAAGAGAATGAGTTCCACTATGGTACACAGAAACATTAATTGACAGCTAAATAGAGTGAACTATATAATTTAAAAATATTTATCTTAACCAATGCCCACCAAGCGCAACGCAACACGCAGCGAAAACACGCAACATACATTTCAATTAGCCTATTTACACTGAGCGCGGCGCGACGAAAAGGAAGTTGAAATTATTTAACTTTTTCTGTAACGCCGCGTGACGAAATGAATATTTCAATAAATAAATAGTAATATATATAATATTTTAAAATAACAATATACTTCAATATATATAAATAGAAATATCTAAGAACTTAAATCTTTTATTAATTTTAATATAATAAATATTAAATAACAAATTAAATGTCAGTTTTGAGATATATTTATAGTTAATTTAATTTAAGCAATGCAAATAATATAAGTTGGAACCATTAAGGTAGAAAGCCTTTTTTCTAACATACTGACAATATTAGCAACATATAAGAGCTACACAAAGGACGAAGACTATTCATGCAGTCATGTCTATTAAAAAGATATAGTGCGACCGTGGTTAGTTCATATAGATAGACACATCTCTATAGAGTCATAATAGCATGTAGCATTTCATCGCGTCGCGTCGCGCTTGGTGGGTATAGTCTTAACAGCGTGCCGGTTGAAATGCTCAAGAAACTGTGGATACTGGACAAAACTACATTGTTGATAAAATGCACATGACTCTCATTGCATAGCAACTACACAACAAACTGTAATATCTATGTTAGTATAGAAAACTGTGAAATCATCAGCTCCCACCTTTTTTTATCGACAGCAAAAGTTAAATATCCGACTTGCTACATTACACTTCATAATAGTGTGTCTATTAAAAATAAAACACCCATAAAACAAACCCACGCTAAACATAACATTACCATCTTCAGTCTGATATTAATCCAGTCGTTTTTCTTCTTCCAACAACTTTGTGATACACATTGTAGGTATAGGGTCAAGCCAGGGTCAGAAAGCACTCACAAAACGTCCGTCTGCACGCACAGTCAGTCCTAGCCGAGATGGAAATGAATCACAATAACTTGGCGAGGGATGATCCCAGATGCGAGATAGCAAGACCGAGTGAGAGTTAATGCCATTATTGGAAGGTAACACATTCTCATCTGATGAGGATGAAACTAATGCAGTTTGGTGTGCAGGCTGAAAACTCGGTTCACACACGGCGTGTCGATCAAATTGGTGTTTACAGATCTGGATTGGGGAGCTGACTCTTTCACACCAGGCGGAGACGACTACAGTTTAGATTATTACTAACACACATTACATACTCACTTCACCATATAGCATTAGTTGCTTCTATAGCTTAATTTGTGCCATAAAATAATGTACTGAAAAAGATGTATCATACTAGTATGAATTGCAGGAAAGAAATCGTGTATTTATAGCAACTCAATATTATAATAACAGCGCATGTATCAATCAATGCATTCATGTCAAACAATCGATTAATATTGTGAGACTTCTAATGCTAATTATGCTTACAAAAGCCGAAAGGCAGCCATTTATTTGTGTTTAGATCGAGCACACTGGCCGAAGTAGAGGAATAAAAACATCTAAACTAGGCTAATATCATTTTATTAAGAAATGTCTGCCTGTTTTTATAGAGTATACATAAAACAGGGCTCAATATTAAAGTTCACAACAAAAATAACAGTGTACCCGAACAAAATTTTGGTCTAAAAATTGATTTTCATGACAAGTAAATCACCGGTAACTCGCATGAAATTCAAATTATACCGTTAGCTTGAGTATTGATTCTCTCATCTCCAATGATTAAGTTGTCATCCCAATAAAACAAAAAGCCCGGTTCATAGAGTCAATTATAATTCTGCACCAATATGGTAAAGTTATCAACTCACTGATAATAATAACAAGTATGAAACTATAACATTAACATCAAACCGGTGTCGAATCCAGTGAACAACAAGATCTGTCTTTATCAATCACACTTTGTCCTCGACCGCTAAACGATAGGACAGTTTAGTTATATTTATGGACCGCCAATTGGAGGGCAAAGGCAGTATCCGACAAAATTGGTTATATTCTAATATATTCGCATATGCCGCATGTAACAATTTCCACAAGTGTATTGTTGCCCGATAATTAATTTATTATGGTTTTATGTGCATTATATATCTTCTATTGATTTGGTTTTTATGTTATCAATAACAAATAATGTTAACGGGCTGCCATATGTTTCTTGTAATCATTCATGATTACTGGGACGGGACGAACAATCAATATTCACTGAGCTAGCTACCCGATAACTTTGAGAAATAACTTATTGTTGAAGCGAGCAACTGTCATAATCAATATTGCCGAATTAACACAATAGAATATCGATTGTGAACGTTTTCAATAAATTAAATCGACTAGCTTTTATTGATTAAATATATTACTTATAGAATTTCAGTTGGCCAAACATTTCATTATCAAACATTCTTTAACGGGCTTGATTTACACTAGAGTGAAATATTCCTTGCACACCAGAAATATTATTCAGACAAAAAAACTTATTTAGTATTGGAGGTCGGAGATTTGTAGTGAAATCGATTTCCAATGCATTTTGTTTATTTAAATAGAGTCAGAGAAATAATTGAAATACGCACCAAAACAGACGTTAAAATTTCCGGTTTAAAATATGTACAACAAATTCACTAAAATTAGAAGAAAAAGTTAAAATATAATTACAGCAACATATTTAAATGATGTAAAACACAAGTCCATGTCTAAACAGACTTTTGAACAGTGGTACAAAACATAAAATCCCGTAGATTCAATATATTGTCATATTGCATCTGTTGGTATGCCTCAATTTCCCTGAGATTAACTTCGTTATGAGCTGGAATAATGTTCAGCAAAGAGCGAGCTTAGAAGCGTGACATCAAACACATATAATTATCACAATGCAATGAATTGACATGCTCAATCTAAGCTCAGCTAGAAGACAGTGAATATAGTTTACGCTTCTTAGCAGCCAAGCTAATATTCAAATTTTTCAATATTTAAAAGCATTAACTGCAGTTTCCAATAGGTGGATAAATGCTGCTGTGATTTTCATTAATATATAATTATATATTATGTATATATTCTAATTTTCATTCTGTATATGAAAACCCAGATTTTCACCAACTTTTGTCACTTCATTTAAATAGATTTATCTCGTGTTATTCATTTGTTTGATAAATATCGATTTGGGTAGCAACTAATTAGGATTTCGACACAGATACTTCTTACACACTAGGTGAAAGAAAACCGGAATATTCTTCATTATCCAACTTGTACAAAACAACAACTACTGACTTTATGTTGAGTGTCAAAGCACACGGGCTAGGAAACGAAGGAGTGCGGGGAGCGTACAACAAGACATCTGGTTAATGTTAACTGTTATCAGAGGAGGGGGGGGAGGAGCCACATACCTTGCCGGCGAGATAGAGCATGGAGCAGTCAGGGTCGAAGAAGGGGTAGATGACACCGGAGGACTGGTCAAGGTCGCAGCGTTGGAGAGGGGTTGACATCCCCGACTTCTGTAGGAGGGGAGGGAGGGAGAATGAGAAGAAAAAACCACACCATTGTGCGTACACCGCTGGTTCAGGGCTGGTTGTTGCCTCGTCTGCCCGGTAAATTATTTGTATTATCGATCGATAACTAAACGGTCGTCGCCATTTTGACTTGAGAAGTCAGTGGAGGAGAATAAGACATCACTGCTTATCTCTCTCTCTCTCTCCTCTCATCAACTCAAGAAACGCATCATGTCAAGTGGCGGGCAGATTGCGTGTCAACGATTTTGGCTGGAAGGAGTAGATGGGATAGACTCAGTAGTCTGCCGACATGTGTATAATATTACAATTTTGTTACATTAGTTAACCATAAGTTAAACTAAATTTACGCAAAATCTATACCTTTTTAAGGATTAGTCATGAGTTGAAAGGCTTAAAAAATGTAATCTTAACTAAACGTGTCGTAGCATGAACACTTATAATCAGACAATAATAATATTATCAATTTTTTAACATTTTAATTTATAATATCAATATTTCAGTATTAGTATCAATAACGTTATGTTTTGTGACTGTGAATTGTTGATCAACAACCGTTTATTACTAAGTATAAATCACTAGAGCGATTAAATTTTAACCATTTTACAAGACAAGAACTGGTAAAAATAATTAAACGTCCAACAAACCACCATTATAGACTACGATATAATATTTCAAAATATACTTTGTCTCAACCAACCCACAGCTTTTCTCTTGACAAATAATAAAACTTCCTGACTCCTCCCGAAAAATTAAATTAAACAAACACAAGTTGCTAACCAAAAAATTGTCAGCATAAAAAAATATCAAGTATAAAATTGAATAATTATCATATTGAATATCCAAGGGATTGCATGCATAGCATATAAAAAGTATGTGGCACAGAGTGGGAGAGAAATTTTAAACACAATTGATCTCCTTCTGTCAGATAAATAATCCCATTGAACAACTCATGATATTTATTAGGACAAACACGGTTAGCAAAATATTTATTTTTGATTCAAAACATTTATTTGTACTTCATTATCTCAGTATTATGCCACAATTAACAATAAAAAAAATAGTGCAACATATAAATAGAACATCTGTCAAAATTATATGTTTAAAGAAATTCTGCAAAATATAATAGTGTGAATTGAAAAGGCAGAAAGTGCATATCGAACACAACATTTTAGTTTTCACTGAATTTAATTGGCTTTTAGTTTAAATTCTATTAGTCTGCTGCTGCAAATTTAAAATACAATTTCAAGGAACCAATGACATGTTTGATCGACATATTTCTCTGCGTAATCAAGAAACAATATATAAAATTTAAGGAAAATTAATTGTTTAAAACATTACAAATAAATAAATTTGCACTTTTCATTTTTTAGTTCACCGATATCCAGTTCACCGATATATTGTTCACCGATATCCAACTATTTTGTTTCCATTACCGACCAAACTATTCTATTTAAAACAAAAGACGTTTTTAAAACACAAAAACTTACAAATAATTTGAATAAATATATTAATAGAGCTGAGAAGACCTGAACTGACTGGATCCAATGCAACCTCATTACTAATTCAAATTAATGCACCGTCAAAAAGGCAAGTTTGACTTACTATTTCAAATCCTCATTCAAATCCACCACAGAAAACATAGTTTTATAAATGAGTTGACCAGGGCACTAATGCCGCCATATTGACGTGTCGACACAACAGACAGTATCATACCTGCTTCCGAATATAGCGTCGGCGTCGGGTGCTCCCTTGGGATGTTGATAACGAACACGTCTCTCACGATTGACATTAGAGGGCACTTGGCGGGCCAGGAAAACATCTTGGTTGCCTGGAGATTAAAACAATAATCGATATACAAATAGTAGCAATTATTGGTGGGGCAGAAGCGGTTAGTTACACTCCCTCTTTCATGCAAACTTTATTAGAGAAAATATTTTGGTCAGTAGAAGTCTATTGAAGGAAATTTACTTAAAACGAATAATTGATTTAAGATAGACCTGTTTAACTAATGTGTTAATTAACAAACAGTACTTTAAATATGTAAAGTTTGCTCTCATTCATCTGAATCTGTATTAACCAAAAAGAGTGTCAATTATAGATCTGCAGCTGTGACATATAGCGACTCAAATCAGGCAAATTAATGTCACAAGATGAACAAGAGTTTGTCTCTTTTCAGTTCTATGATTATTGTATCAGTAACAGTCATTTGCATACACTCAATGCTAACTAAGTCAATATTGAAGAACGTCTAAAAAATTAATCAATGCCCTGTCAGAAAAGATTTTAAATTAACATTAAAAATTAAATTTTGCACAGTGTAAAATAAGTGAAAATATATTTAGTAAAAGCGAAATAAATTGAAGAAAACTTTTACGATTAGAAAAGCATAAAAATACGTCGATTGAAGTGTTCTCTGAAATATAATGTAACATTTTTAAATGATATAATTAAATATTATAATGCGACGCTTATCTTATTTATAAACTACATAATGAGCTTCGTAGATAAGTCAAGGACTGAAACAAAAGCTATTTTAGCTACGTATTAATATTTTTTTCCAAATTTTACAAAATAGTTTATAGCAAATGTATAAATAAATAATTATGATGCAGGTATATAATTTAAATTACATAATGCAACAAAAAAATTAACTGAAAAAAATTAAAAATTTGGAAATAATAAAACATTTTTACATGAATTTTCCTGATCATGAAGATCATTAGATTTTAGCTTTCCCTCACCATCGAATTTTCCTCCTAAATTCCCCTGAACAACAATTTTTTCTCCCTAAATTCCCCTAACAAACAAGCTGTTAACCGAGCTTTACATGACCATCAAGCTGTTAACCTAACTTTACATGACCATCAAAACTTTATTGTGACAATAAAACCTTTCCTCTGACCGTCCAGAGTGTCCAGCCCCAGCAGCTGATAGAAAAAAACCCGTGCTGTTCTCTGCACACTGATCTGACAACTCACCCCATTCCATCTCCTCCTGCTCCTGCTGCTGCTCGTGCATGTCCAACACCAGCCGCTTCATCCGGGCCTTCTCTTCCCGCTCAGCCGCTTCCGCCTGCACGAAGCGGGCCGCAAACTCCACCTGGCGCGGCACCGCCAGCGGGGTCCACTGGCTCTTGTTGCCACGCCGTGTCATCAGCGTGAAGGCCACAGTGTCCTCCCCTACCGTCCCTTCCCCCTCGCCACCTGCCGATGCCGCTTCCTCGATGCTAGTGCCTGGTGCAGCTGCCAGTTGCTCCGATGATCCATTTTGTGACTGCAATTGGAGGGAATCGTGAAGGATGTTTGTTGTACGTCATAACTAATACGCAAAACTAGTCGGTATATTTTATATTATTAAATCTATTTAACCAGATTGTTGTGTTGAAGCCAAATTACAACAAATTTGGAAAGCTAAACAGATTATAGTAACATAAAATCGAAGTTGGTTATTTTTTAATTAAATCAATAAATAAGTAATGACGTTGTAAATCATTATTAATTATAATATTTAAAGATATTTTAATTTAATATATCCTTAAAAATAGCCATACATATAATAGTAAATAAAATTAGTTAAGAAACTACAACGGTTTCATTTAAATGTTTCTTCAGAAAGAAAAGAATTTTAATTTATGAAAAAACACAGATGATGAAACCGAGATTTAAACAATGAAAATTCCTTCTGTTGATAAAGTTTTCGTACATCGATTCAGTATCAGAGTTGTGAATGGGAAAAGTAAACTATTTATATTAGATAAAATATTAAGTAACAGTATAATCTCTATCGATTTTGCTAGCATTTCGGGAAAATAAATCATTTGATGAAAATTAAAAACGAGTTTTTGTTGGTAACACCCATTTTTATTGCTATTAACATAACAGATATTATATCGATTATCACTAATTGAAGAGCTTCAATTGGAGATTGCGATGTCGCACCGAGCATACAATAATGATATATTTAAGCATAATAATAAAGTTAATGTTAGTTGTTAATAAAATTCATTTGAATATTCAGCGCATCATAATTTTTTTTATAATGCGCTGAATATTCAAAAAACTTCAAATGTGAAATGAATATGTCAAATCAAATGTGAAACTTCAAACGTGCTGCAAATGTAAAAGATGAAAAACGTAGTCCTGATATATACATTGATATTCGGTTTAACAAGTATCATTAACTTTTTTAATCACAAAACTTCCGCGATAAGGTAAAACGTCGTATCCGCATGTTTCGAAATTTATAGAAAACAGTTTTTTGTGTTGGACTTTTACGGCAAGATGAAAATGCTTATTATAAATAACCAAATATGGCTGACATTTATTTTATAATTTTTTTCAAATGTTATATTATTTACACTAAAAACATCTAGAATCTTGATAAAAATACAGATAAGACGTTTTACCTTAGCGCGGCAGTAAAGCGATACTCAGATATTTTATAAACGGAGGATACAAAAAACAAAAGACAAAGAGAAGTAACAAATAACTAAATAACTATGTGTTTAGTAGGATTTCTATAACGAGTAGATAATAATATGTTCTGTCTTTATTCATGAAATTAAAGTATGATTGACTTCAATAATGATGTCAGGTAGGAATGCAGCATTATGCCTCAATCAGAGTTCACGTATTTCTTAAATAAATGGATGTAGCACGTTTTGTAAAGAGTAGTGAAGTGAAACAGTACAAAAATTATCAATGTGTGCTTTAAGATGTGCCATGATTTTTAATGTATGTCTTAATACAATTTTTATTGCTAAGGAAGCGATATCAACAATTATAATTTACATATATTGTTCGAATTGTGAAAATTGTACAACAGCTGTGAACAGAACTTGCTGTGAATATTTTGCATGTTATGTTAAAATTACATCAATCATTATTTCATTAATAAAAATAAAGCGCCGACGCCGCGATTTTTTTATTCGGGGGGCAAACACTCCAATTTGTCCGAGAGACGCAAAATATTAAAAGAAATTGGCATATACTTGCTGTACAAAACAGCGTATGACAACCAATAATCACATAAACAAAAAAACACCATAGCTTTGAATGAAAGTATTCACTAATTCATAATTTGTATATCATAATTACAGAATTTCAACAGCAATCATTTATTTATTGAGTTCCTATGAAATAGAACAAATCATAAAGACTATTAATTTAAAATGTAAAATATAACGACATGTGAACAGAAAAAATTAAATAATGTGTTAAAATCGCCAACATATTTGCACAATAAATACGAAATGAGAGATCCCAGTTCCCACTCTTACATTACAAATAAATGTTAGACCTAAATAATATAAATATTATGAAAATAAATAAAAGATTTTTCCAGTCTTAATTTTCAAGAAACAAATTCCAGACTTTTGCAGACAAAATGTAATTTAATAAATAGCTCTATTTCTGGAAAATAACAGAAACAAAAGTTGACTCCCGTAAAATGAATTAAAATAAATTGAAAATAAAAATATATAACAAATGACCACTTTCTTCAAAACAAATAATAAAAACAAAACAAATTGATAATTTTGTAAAAAATAAAGATTACTTTTTTCAGATTTTTTTACTTCATGTTGTTAACTACTTTAAATGACCCAAATCAATACCACACTAAGCAGAGTAAAAAGTATTTCATAGTCACTCTGGTAAACAGAACAAACGACCCCCACCTGGTGACCAGCCTCAGACACGGCGGGCAACAAGAGTGAGGTGGCCACCGCGTCCCCTCTATCTGCTGCAGTCGAGGCAGAGGCAGAGGTGGCGGCGGGATACCTGACATGACTGGGCAGGATGATGTTGATGTTGACCGGCTTGACGGGCTCATTGGCCCGCGCTGCCAGCGACTCGGTCATCATGCGCTCCAACAGGCCGGTCACCTCCTGGTCCTCAGGACACTCGATCAGTCGAGGCTTGTTGGTTGCAGGTGTGCCGCTACAGGTACCTCCCTCCTCCGCGCCGGTACCGGTGCCACCTGTGCGAGACTGATTCTCGGACTCGAGGCCGTTCTGGAGGGGTGTACCGGGTGGTCATGCGGAACATAATTTCCATATTTTTTGTATTAAAATAGTTTTATTTTGAAATGTATGCATCTAGCTAGAGTGTAATAATTGATAATTATATGCATATTAAAACTGCTTGTAAGAAAATCCTCAGATTTTTTTAATTTTTAGGGATTTTTGACCATTGGAGATTACAATTTGTGGACATTCGAAAAATATATTTAAAAAACTAATAAATTTGCAATGATGTTTACTATAAGTACTAATTTTTTTTACATAAAAGCAAATCATACCATTTTTTGTTGAAAAAGTACATTTGAATATTGTTTCTTTCTTCTACAATACATTATAATTATATTTTAAACATGCACCGCTACTTATAATATAGATATGATTACATTGATCACGTTTTTACATGAATATATCATAATATTATCAACTACTAAAAATCTACAAAAAAGTAAACAGAAAATATTACAAAATATTTACTATATGCAACCACGGTCAACAATCAATAGTGGGCAAATAAAACTTGATACCGCGACCATTTTATCTTAATATCGTAGAGGAAAAAAATATGATTAAATAATCTCAAGATGATTATTAAGCTGAAGTTTAGAGAAAAGGATACTGATTATACTGAGCACGCCACATTCACGTTCACATGCATAATGATACACAATTAAACACTGATTACATATTCCTCGATTGCTTTACCACATAATCATTTTGAATAAGTATTCGACAACACAGCAGTGAAAACCCGTCATTAAAATAAGAAAACCGAACTACAAAACACAGAAGACTGTGAAGAGGAGAAATTAAATTATAGTGATATAAACACCTTGAGAATCTAAGGAAAATAATTAGTTTCTTTATTCTTAGATATTTTAAATATATTATGTAATATAGATCCTGTTTCTATGATAAAATACTGTTGAACGATAATTATCTTTGATTATAATATGCAGTAGTCTGTAAAAAAATAACAATTAAATTGCTGAAGTATACCAAAATCTATTGAGATGAAGAAAGTGATCGATCAATAATTTTGAATATCTTTGATATATTATTTTGGTTTGGAGCACTAATAATATTTAATCAATACCAGTTTATATTAAACATTTAAATATTTGCGCTTATAATTGAAAGAGAGGCAACTACCTCCACTCCAAAGACGTCTATCTCCCCAACACTCACCAGATTGTCGCCACAGTGTCTGTCATCTTCGCTGCCACTCTCCTCCTCCTCATAGGACAGTTGACTCATTCCCTGACTCAGGTCGTCCACGCTTCCTGCGGAAATATAAACAGAAGTATTAGAAATCTTGTGTTTTAAGAAACCACCATTTTAACCCGTTCAACGTCTTTTACATTTAAATATGGAGCCTAAAACCTAATGACTGGAAACAAAAGTAGTGTAAAATTGTAGCTTATTAATTAATTAAGTATTCTTCAAAGAATAATTATTTTTGTTTTAATACGTCATCAAATAAAATGGGACCAAACTAATAAATGCATTAGCAGTATATATTATCTGTTAATACCTTTGAAATGTCAAAACAGTACAATATAATAATTATAACAGAATTATTTAATTGTCTTATTTTGTTCAATTCAACGGATCTGCAGATTGGGACTATAAACAAACAATCGATAGTAACTCTTGATAACACCTCAAAAAGATAATGTTAACTAATAATTTATATTGTACGGTTCTTACGACAGTTTTCATATTAACAAAATTAAAGTCCACCCCCTTTCAGCCGACTAAAAACTCCCACAATGTACTATAAATAAATTTATGAAAAGTTTTAAAAAACTCAGTCAACAAAAAATGTCAGAACATTCTAACAATAAGTCTAGACATAGACTATTAATCCATCCATAAGAAAACAATATATATCTCTCATAGCTATTGTCATATAAAATATATGCCATAAGCTCGAAAGTATCGATTTAATCATAAAATACTGACAAACTAGAAACTGGTAGTTAAATCACTCGCCAAATGACAACACTAATAAGAAAACGAATAGATTTATTGATCTCAAAATGATGACAAAAGCTCGTTTTTGTTAGGTTTTCTAGTCTATTGTAATTTTTAAAATTGAATTCGTATTTTTTTTATAAAAAACGAAAACTGTAAAATGTACACAAAAAAAGGTAAAAACAATCAATTGATTTATGAATTGATTCCCTATAGATGGAATTCATAGAATAGTATCAAATGCTTTTACCTAAGTAAAGTAAAATTAAGGATTTTTTAATGGAATTTCCATTGCTAGACTCTGTCGCTACTAAATGCAGCCTTTTAAAATTGGCAACCAACCTAATTTCAATCGACTAATATGAAAGTAAACTCCAGACAAAAATCAATGTCACAAAAGCTTCGTCTAGGAGTGGAAAGGGTTTGGATATTTTGGCTCACTAACTATAAATAAGTCCATCAAAGTTGATTACTACTGATTCCTGCAGAGCAGTGGTGCAGGCGAATGACTCACCCTCCTGTACATACTCCATGATGACGGGAAGCCCCCCATCCCCCACAGCAGCGGCACCAGCAGCCGACGACGACGTCTCCACAAAGCGCAGGCGACTCACGAGCCGGTCCACCTTGGCCTTGTATTCAGCCTCGACCCGGGCCACGCCAGCCTGTGCCTCCTCCAATCCCACCACCAGACGCAGCTTGGGCCGCAGAACCTGCAGTGTGTCCAGCAGAGTGTGCTCCACTATTATGGGGAACCCGTCCTGCTGTTGTTGTTCCCGGTAGCCGCTGCTCGGGGGCCGGTTGCCGCCAGTAGCTGCTGTTGGGGCGGATGGATTGGGTACGCCGAGGATACCCCTTTGCTGCCGCTTCATCCAGTAGTAGCGCTGGAGGGGAGGGGGGAAGGGTCGATTAATGAAATGACACTATACAGTATTATATGCTACTAGTTGAGGTCTCCCTCCTATGCGCACACTTTGCTTGTGGCAAAATTCAAGCAAATTGTAAGAATATTTTAACATATCCAACCTCGCTATTCAGAAAAACTATTGTGTGACTAAATATTTAAATGTATATATTCCTTTTATTATACTTAAGTTAACAGCTTTCATTGAGTGAAATAGAGAGATATAAGATTAAACAACTATAACTTTTTAGCTTCTTTAAAAGAAAAAAGTAAAAAATATTGATTATTTTAAGACAGAATTTTGCAGATTGGACATAGACGATAATATTATATATATTAATATACACATATAAATATATATATAAAAAAGGATACATTTATCATTCTCAAAATTGTATAACATAGTCAAAGTGTACAGGAAAGAAAATGATATGAAGTCGGTGAATATAAGTAAAATAGATCTACTATACTATTATTATGGTAACAGACGTAATGTATACAATGTAGCAAAAAATCATTTTCGTAAATCAAATGTAATCAGAAACAATATAAACTAAAATCGATAAATTATACAATGTACATAATAAACAATATAATTAATAGACAAAAGTTGAAAATTTTGGCACATGTAATGCAAAAGCACAATCGACCTATGGTGAAAATTAATGTTCATCAAAATTGAATACTATTATTAGGATAATTATGTTACGCCCAAGACTTGCCACAACTCTAAACAAACATGTTACATGGTTATATTCTAACGAATTATTAACCGTTATCCAAAAACTGCATCAACCTACCTGAAAGTAAACCAGATATACGTCGAGTCGTTTGGCACTGTTGCCCCGGTAGAAGTAGGAACCGCAGGTGTCCAACAGTGTACAGACAAGACTCAGTCGGAAGAGATGATCCGGTGGGTCGTAGGGACTGATCACGCCTTCTACAAGGAATTAAATTGTTGATTTGTATTATTTGTGGATTAAATTATTATGTTGGTATACATTATCACATTGTATAAAAGTGTAGGTTTGTATTATACATTATTATATACAGTATTACTGCATATTATAATTTGTGGATTTGAAATACTCCGTATTATATTATTATGTGGAATTGTGTTTTATATTTATATTACAACATAAAATAGCGAAAGGGCGGTTAGCAAATAAATTAATCAAAAATGCCTCCTTTTTGTTTTATCAAAACAAGTACAAGACATAAAAAAAAGTTCTCCCCAATCTCCTCTACAAGAAACGGAGCGGTGGAAACAAGGGAACCACCGACAGACAAACCCAATATATTGCTGACTGGGTGAATGAAAACAATCTTAGCTCCTACAGGAAGCCAACAAATTGGAACATTGGAGGATTTAATCTAGTAAGGCTAGAATGATATCGAAATAACTTTGATTATGGTGCGCTTAGAGCGCCGGAGGAAATCAGGCGCGTTCAGTCTTGTGTACCGACAGTATAATTACCCCGAACAACACCGTGTGTACCCTGTAGACACTGGGAACAACAATAACAAGGCAGGAAAGTAATTAGAGTTATTGAAATTGGCAGTGAGTCTCTATGATGCATACATACACACATATACACATCAACTCTGATAAATTTACATACACATTGTATAGAGGAGATAAACAAGAAGCAGTGTGCAGAGAAGTGGAAATAATAAATAGTGGCGGTTTCTTCCCTTCTTCACTTCCTCCCTCCCGTGTGGTATTATTAATGCCGACCCCCTCATCGGGAGAAAGTCGACGAATTGATCAGAAATCAATCGTTGCAATCAAAATAGAGCTCTAATACAATTGCTTTTCAGATTCATCGCAGGTGTTTAATAGAATAATAAGTACACAATTGAAAACTCACATAAATTATATTGGTAAGAAATGAATAAATTCAGTGTTCTGTTGTATTTACCTGCAAGACTAACGCCAAATGTGATCAGTGAAAATAGGGTTTTAAATATGACAGCTGAATCCACCATTCGATAGCTATATAACTCGCCTAGATACTTCACAACACTTTGCCGGCGTTGATTGAATTTGGAGTCATTTATCTGGAAGAAAGCAAACTTGTTAAACAGACAGATAAAACAACAAACTTACTTAATTATAATAAAAAGATTTTTGTAGATGTGCGTGAAGATTAAACATTATTTAAAACTGTAATTGTTTAATATGACAATAGCTATAAACAACTATTTATACATTCATAGTATACAGCATTATCCAATAATATACATCAAATTTCTTCGAATAACAGTATCGTCTAAAAAATAAATTCTCCAATTTACAGAAAACGTTCCATATTAATAAATACGTCTTATAAATTGAACACGAACCATTAATAGCACAAACACACACAATTACTAATTGCCTCATAAACAAAACAGATTTCTCAAATTGACGACAACTAATCGAAGCCCTAGGCTAAGGAAGGAACTAGGACTAAAACAAACAAACCTCCATTCCAATCCGAATGTCCTCGAGAACAGCATCAACAATAGCGGTTGTCACATCTTCGTGGAACTGGGCGAGACCGGCGAGTAGACTGGCCAGACAGTAAATGTTGTTGTAGCGCACGTTCCACACCGCTGTGAAGCACTCGATAGCGAACTCAGAGAACTACAAACCGGGTGAAGGGGGGAGTGACAG
Source organism: Coelogynopora nodosa (assembly GCA_034780555.1). Classification (NCBI taxonomy): domain Eukaryota; kingdom Metazoa; phylum Platyhelminthes; order Proseriata; family Coelogynoporidae; genus Coelogynopora; species Coelogynopora nodosa. The sequence goes on along the minus strand of JAUZND010013263.1, from coordinate 3,242 downwards.
TAAACTGCGGTCACTCGTTGATTGTATAGGGATATCTAGGCTTTCTTAATAAAAGCACAACTGATTTACAAGACCTGTGCGTGTATCATAATCATTAAAATATATTTATTTATAGTGACCCTAACACAAACTACATTGACCTAAATGACTTTATTATTTCATTTGCAAGTTTTAATGTAATTTATAATAATTTCAGTTAATAACAACGCCACAATATAATGTTATATTATTTCTATAAATTATAAAGAATCAAGCAGTGTCAAAAAATAATGAATAACATTTTAAAAATAGATTTAATAAAAAAAACATTAATTACGCTATTTAAATAGCCAAGTTCACCTACATCTTTATCATCCCAATCAAATTTGCGTACTGTTTTGAGAATTTTCTCAAGTGAAGTCCGATTGAGATCCTTGTAAAGAAGTTTCCGAAAATATGCTTTCATCGGCGGTAATTCTGGTTCACGATTTAGCTAAAAACAGATATATATATATACTAATATACTACTGACAAAAACTATAAGTAGAATAATAATTAATCTAGAAGATAAATGAAAATGTGTGACGATATAACGACTAACCTTTATTATTATTTAACTTTTTTTAAAGAATGATACATCAAATTAATCCATAATTTAAAAAATGAATTATAAGAACAATATCTAGTTTAAGTAATGTGTTCAAATATCAGTTTGAGAATCTGTTTGAGAATTATTCCTCATTCTTCATCAATAATTTAACATTTTTAATCAAAACCATATTATATTTTCTAACATGAATTCCGCGTTTTTCACTACATTGATCAAATTTCCTCAATTTTAAAACATTTTCAGGTAGTAGCAACAAGAATCGAGAACATAATTAAAAGTTTATAATATTGGATTCATTCATAGCATAAATTTTAAAAGAATAAAACAGAAAGATAACACATTATTAAAATTACAACAATAAATTATCAAAAAATATTACCAAACATGTAAAAGCTTCATATTAGTAAAACGGTGGTACTAATGGAAATGAGTACAGGTATAGCATCATAATATAAAGCTTAATAAAAATATATATAAAGTACAATCGTTCTTTGGAATTCACTTCACAAAACAACCATAAACACAAAATTTGATTAATTAATTTTTTGTATAATATACTTTGTGTAACGGATTTTCTTTTCAATTTCAAAGAGTTTTAATAATAGTTAACACATTTGTGCAAATCAAAGTTTTCAGGTACTAGATAATCAAATATAAATCTAAATTCCATAAATTTTCAGGGGAAAATCAATAAACGATTTCAATGTAATCATAGCTAGATGACGCTAGTCCCCCCACCTGGCCAGAGAAGGCGGGCGGATTGCAGTAGTAGTAAGCGTTCTCAATCATAGTGCCATAACGGGCATCCATGTGCAGGGCGACCTTCTTCCGCATCATCACGTCCAGGTAGACTCGGGTGCGGTGATGCGAGTCGGGCGACCGGTAGCAGAACCTGCCCGCTGTGTCCAGCAGGACGCAGGCCATCTCGATGTTGTGGTGGGAGAAGTTGGCGATCAACTGCTTAAGGCAGTGCAACGCCTCCGACCGCGGGAACATGTTGAACTTGACCAGCTCGCCTGACGATTGGGAGACAGTCGAGGAAGAGATCATGTTACCGGTGTAGGTGTTCTGTCACCCTGTCCCGAACATACAGGGGGCAGACCAGGGGCCTATTTCATCTATGAGTTAGGTAGCTAAAATGTTAAGGGTAAGTCGGTTTCATCTCTCACTCCAGCTGTCACCGACACCTTAAGGTTGGGGTTAGGTGGCTGAGATCTTAAGATGCGAGGGTTAAGTCGATTTCATCCCCTCGATTTTTATAAACTGCTTAAGATTCGTTTAAGGTTGATGATTCGTTTCGTTCGCTTGCTACCTTAACAGTATAGTATTATCAGTATGAGTACAAATACATCGATACATTAAAAATAATACATAATTTGTTACGTTATGAATTCATGCAACATTAGGAATAACTATATCAATATTCAATATAATATTCTAAATTTAATTAAAAGATAAATATGAGAAACAATCTTAATCAACAAAGTGAGGAAGTGAGGAAGAGGACAAACTTGGAAAAATCTGTCACGTTTGGCAAATTTTGATTAAGGTCTGTGATATTATTTTAGCATTTTTTATATATATACGCAGCACAACTACCTGCAACCAGACGAATCAGGGAAATGATCAATAAGTAAAGCATGTCATCTTTTAATGAAACATGTAACTTGATAACGATATGTTTGCAGTCAAAATGAGTGCAGAATTAAATGCAGCATAACATATTAGAACAATACAATTATTTTAATAAAAATTTAAATATTATTCATTTATTAATGGTTGTCAATTGTATTATTAGGTCTGTTTATTGTCTGTAGACATCACCGAAAGTTGTAAATGAAATTAAAGTTATATTTAAAAAATTGAGTTTACAATTTCGTCTGAAGTATAAAATAATAACAGACCAGTTGAAGTTCATTCTATTAATACTGTTTCCCGTGTGAGGAAATCGTGCCATATATATTTTGAAGAAATGCTTAATCTGTTAAACAAAAGTAAAGTAAAGAATGAGTGTCGATAATTTTCATAAGAGAGCTCATTTACTTTCATCCATCATCATTCACTCCTTTTAAACTGACGTTGATATTGACGCTAAATATTCCATCTATGGAAGGGAAGATTTTGAGTATTTCCCTATGAAAAGAATAACCAAAACAATTATACAAATATTTCTTAGTATTAAATTCGTATTTGGAATTAATTGCTACTTGGAGTTCTATGTAATAGAATTAATTGAACTAATCATGGGTTGAAATTGGTACCAATTGGTACCCCCGAAATTGGTACTTATAAAACTTTTGGTGTAAAGCTTGGTGTAAACGGGTCCTAATTATAAAGAGTTCCTACACTGTCTTTTACTACAAAAAATGTTAAGCAGACTACAACGCAGATTACTTAAATGTGATAATTACAGTATTATACTATCAATTTCATGTAAACTTACTTACAGTTTAAATATAAATGAAGATATAAAAATGAGATAAACTTACAGTTATTGTTATCTATGTAGTTGAATCAATAATTAGCATACGATAAAATTGATTGGAACCATTAGGCAAAATCAGCTCACCAGATATAAAGAAAAGAAATAAATCAGAAATAATAAAATATAAATCAAAAGAAAGGGTAACTATATAACAAAGAAAACCGACAA
>JAUZND010013252.1:0-28173 GCA_034780555.1 Coelogynopora nodosa | reverse complement strand
TACTACCAATAGGGTACCTCTGATCAACTTCTAATTAGCAAAATCGAACTCTGTGACCTTGAATTAGTTGGAAACGATCTTGACCTTGTTTAAATCGGCCAATAGGAAGCCATAGCAACTAAAAATCAAATACTCGATTCTGATTGGCTGAATAAATTTCAAATGTTTTTGGCGCGAAAATTCAAAATCATTTTTCTCAGGTGGGAAGGTGACTCATTTCTATTTTTAGATTTAGTTTCGGTTTCAGTTTCGATGGGGGGTGGAGTAGAAAAGCTCCTTCCCTACTACTCGAATTCTATATATTACGAAATCGGTACCACCAGTCAGAGAGCAACACAAATAGTCATGTTTAAAAAATCGTGTCAAAATAATGAAGATTCAATTAAAAATGTTATAAATGCAATTTTTTTATTCAGTATGAAATGGTGACACAAAAATATTCCCCTTTAAAATCAAACCATACACAAATTATTGACGACGGCGTTAAAAACGACATATCGGTTTATTAAGGTTGGCAGAACTTACGTTCTAAATTTCAGCCCGATCGGTTGTGCACTACACCAATTAAACGATTTTACATTTATTAAAAAATAAAAAAATTCCAAATATTTTCCGACGAATAAAATGTTGTTCCTTTTATCTGTAATAGTCAACTTGACCAAAACAATGTCGATACTTTATATATTAACAAAACAGCTTTATACCTCACTGATGTCCGTCTTTTTTATATAAGATTTTGTGTAGAATTGTGTAAAAATTTAATAGAAAATAAAAAAAGCAAAGTTTTAATTATTGTAATAAAGATATTCAATGCTTATTAAAGCTCAATAAGCACGCACAGCTATTAGTTTATGATAATTTTATATTTTTATCATAGTGTTTTATTGTTTATATACAGTTTTTACAATCCCATATCACTACTAATATTGTGCTATTCAAAAATTAATTAACATATATACATGTTCTGATTTGAACTTATATAAAATGAAGAACGAGTGGATTATAGTCAATACAAAACAATTTTTTTAGAGTTGGTATAAAAAATGGAATACTTTTGGCTTTTTTTAATAATTTAATCTCTTTGAAAGTTAAATATAAGTACAAACTCTCAAATGTTTTATATTGTTAAACGAGTTTTCTTTTATTTATTTTATCAAAAGAATTGTTAAACATCTAGGCTATAATCTAGACTTGCTTCACAGACTAAGTGACCCCTCACAACACGAACAATGGGATACCAATCGTAGAAAATAGTGCATAGGATCCACGGTTTTACTCTACTTCTTTAATTCTGTCAGCATATGATATATATATATATTATCGATTCGACATTAGGTCATTATTGGCATTAAACGCCTATTTTGTTTCCTGTAATATTTGTTTCTTGAAACAGTTTCCTGAAACAGATTCATTAACTCTGCACTAAAACATTTGGAAGTTGTTTATTTGTTTTAATATATGTCTACCTTGTGTGTCACAAGTAATATATCTATTTAGCGGTATATAAAATCTCAATAATATTTTAGAGCTACTATTAATTTTCCCTATGTTTTCTATGTAATTGTCTATTAATAAAAATAATCATGTAATATTTGTTATTGAAATTGATATGTCTTTATTTTATAATGATTTAGTTTCTCTATTGTTGTAAATAAACGGCATAGTGAATCATTAGTTATGTTTTCAAAACTAATAAAAATTTAAATTATAGTAACAATATTAAATAAGGCAAAGTCAAACTTTGTCGGATTTACCAGTACTTCTAAAATTTCAATTAAGTTAAAACATGTAATAAATGGTTCGAAATTTGTCAGTTTATAAAATATTCTTCCATCTATTAGAGAACTTCCTGCCTGGGTTAAAATCTGGTCAAATTTTTTTCAAAGTATGTCAGTAAATAATAATACATTCTTCTATTTATTGCAGAACTTCCTGTTTACAAAATCAACGTATGCATAGGTATATTATGATCAGTGTAAGTTATAAGACGTAATAAACATCGAGTGAAGTTTATATGCAGATTAATTCAACTGAAATATTTAAATTTTGATTAAATATTTAAAACTATAATTCAATACTTAGTATCTGTTTTTCCATATTAATAAATATACAAAACCATTTTTGATATACTATTAATGTACGCCTAATTTACAAATTGAGCAGAATTATTTGTTTTATATTTATAAATGTTAGAGTAAGACATTTATATTATTATTTTTATTCACAAATTGAAACAAAGTGTATATTACAATTTTTATTGAAGATTTAAATTAATTTTAGTTTTTTGAATGGGACCCATTTTTTGGATATCGTATTAACCGACCTTATTAAGAGAATGTCGTGATTTGTTCAATTTGTGTTAATAGGCGATCCGGCAGAAATCCTGTTGCGTTTGTAATTAAAGACGGAGTTCGTTCTTCGATTAGATGATGATGACTTGATGCGTTAGAAACTGTAGCTGTTTGAGACAGTTATAGGGTGGTGCCTCCTAATAAATTAAAACTGGTTTATTTTCTGAAAGTTTTCTCATGTACTGAGTCGATTAAGGAGTTAAAAATTAAAGGAATTAAGGCAGGGGGGTTCCAAAATGAGAAAAAGAGCGTTATAATATATTGTTCCAAAAGTAATCATTTTGTATTTATAATAAAAACAATAATTGGAATATTTTCCTTATACAAAACATAGTATAAAAATATGCGAATCAATAAAATGTATTTTAAAAAATCTAAAAAATCTAATATTATAATAGCACCGGAAGTGTTTTTTTTCATCTTGCTTATATTATGAATATACAGTTTAAAAACCTGCTCTGGAGGCATATCCTTTCTTAAAAGTTAATTCTAACCATAAGGCGAATCACTAATTTTTACTCTTTTGTTGTTTTTTTGCCCACCAAAAGCTTCATGTTTATATACTTGTTCCGATGTGGCTCCTCAATACGAATCATTTACTTATCACACATAATTAATCTGATATAATTTGATGCAAATGCAGAAAAATGTAGACATAAGGATTTCCATGCACAATATATAAATTTGGGATCTCCTGGAAATTTGTTTTGTTCCAGGTGACCCACTTCACTGGCATCTATTGGATTTATATTGAGCACTTAGTGATCGTGTATGTGTATCCTTGCCAGATGGTGGAGTACCAATACTTTAAACAGGGTACTTTTTGGCATTGACGTTTCCTTTCTTCCATCAAGTCTTCCAGTCCAATATGGATAATGTGGTTGTACAATTTCAAACGACTTAGACAGTCCCTTTTCATATACCTTGATAACATTAACAAGTCATGTAGAGGCTTGTACTCAGTTCGGTAAACCAGTGATAGTGCGCAAAGTTTTGTTGAATAGGCGCAGATGAGAGTAAATTTTCCACAAATGTTGTCTTCCTTGACATTGATGGGCCAGCAACCGTCATGCTAGCATTGTGTTTGAGTCTAATATCCATTACGCATTTCCATTTCCATTCCATTACGTATTATATCCATGTTCATAAATAATATTATATCATATGGTTTCAAATTCTATAAACGTGATATAATATTTATTATATATTATCGCCACCATTATGAAACGTATGCATCAGAGTGACGAGGAGCAAGAGTCTGATGGCTCCATTAGCGACTATTATATTAAATATTCCGAGACAGATGGTGTTATTGATGATATACTTATAATTGATGCTGAAAACAATTTGTGCATTTTTGATAGGGACGATGGCCACTCTCAACTCAACTTCTTTCTGATTTCACATATTATTCTGAACAAGAAAATTTGATCAGATATTGATCGTAAAAATTCTTGAAGCAAGCACTTCATCATCACATGACTTTTATATAAGAAGAGTGAAGTAACTGACGATTGCATGAAGTTTACAAAATTCACGAACGTATATCACACAAAAAAGATGCCCCGACCTCAGATGACGCCATCTTGAAAGAAACAATAACAAGGAGTTAGTATACGTTTTCCGTGATCATGTGAAATACCATGTCAGACAGTGAATTTCAATCGGAAAATTCAAATAAGTTGATGACGACTACTCATAAAGTGAAGATAATGAGGAGCAAGCACAGTGACACTGTTATAGTGTTGTATGCTGATATGTTTTGTACCAATAATAATAAATGATGATCAAGAGGGGTGATTGACTTTGTTTTATATTCAAAGATGTGATGCACAAGCAAAATAATAAATATTGTCATATATTAATAAATCTTTTCCGTTGTGTTCTATTTTAGGGGTGTATAGAATGTTATGAAGATAAATTCTAGGATTTTATTTTTTTATTGGATTAAACTTTAAAAATGTAAGGACTATATAAAATTAAACATTATGATTTTATGAGGTTACATTTTAGGATTTTATAGTTTTAACTTTTAGATATTAGGATTTGATGGGGTTAAACTTTAGGATTTTAGGATTTTATGGGGTTAAACCTTAAACATTTTAGGATTTCATAGGTTAAACTTTATGATTTTATTGGGTTAAATTATAGGATTTTTCCGAGGTATAAACTATAATAGATTATACAAGTTTGAATATTGATACTAATAAAATTAACTAGTGATATTGGAGCAATACGGATAATATTCGCATTAACGAAATATAAAGTGCGATATCGAAAATACTGACACACGAAAAGTATAGATATGAAAAAATTTGAAAGTCGCTTGAAAATTGCTGGTACATGTTTTACTATTTTTTAAATTATTTCTTTATATAGTGCTTATAGTATTATACAAATATATAGTTTACTTATAAAAGACTCGTAGTTATTTTATATAGTAGTGGACGTATATAGTCAAATCTATGTATTAATAATTGTTTCCTCCAATAATTTTTTAAAGATAGCAATTGTACTCTATATACTTAACTTATTCTGAATTCCCGATGAAATCAACCCAATCGATCATTAATTAAATCGATCAAAATTATATCATCAGTACTACCGGTAGCATTCTTCTAATAAAATCTTAACTTACCTAATTGAACTCAGCGACTCAAAGTCGCAAATGAACTTGACCTTGTTGAAATAGGCTCATAAGGAGTCACAGCTACCAAAAAACTCAATTCTGATTAGGGGGTAAAGAAGAGGAGAGATTACGGTAGGGGGAGAGTGGGAATGGGGGCCGTTGTGAACCCCGCAATTTTAAGCCAATCAGAAGATTAAATGTAGTGCGGTGAGGGTTTGTATTTTCTACTACTTTAAATCTAATCTAAAACAATTTATTTAAAATATTATTGTTTTGATAGATGTACAATATTTTGTTGTTTTGTGAGTTAGAATTTAGACGTTATATTGTTCTATAATTATCTCATTAGTCCACCACGATTATTATTCCACATCTTTCGTTCATTTTATTCAGTTCATTTTACAAATAATTTATGAGGTTGAGAAAATTTTGTTAATGCATCAAAATATATATGATTTCTAATTTAAAGGAAACCTTCACTTCACATATTCACTCATTGATTAAACCATGATTTATGTGAATTCACACTTTGCTATCTTTCATACTATTGAAAACACTGAATGATGTTAACTGAAACACTTAACCATTTAGTAAATTTCATATGTTTATATGTTATCATATAAAAAGTTTGAAATGAACATTTATTAATATAAAATTATATTTTCTATTGCCGAACCTACTGAACAACATGAACTGACTTGAATTAACTAAGTAAATATCGTTCTTAAAATTGTCAGATAAAAATATACATTTATAAACAGGTCCGTAGGAATATTTTAAAAGTTAGGAGGCACACCAATCTATTAATTTTTTTCTATTTTTAATCTATTTAATTAATTTAATAGTTTAATAGCTGTTAAATGTATGTTACGACTCATTGTTTTGGATTTTGCGGAGACTTAATTAATAATTAAATACATAATTAGCACAGCATTAGTAATTCTAAAACTCTAACATAAAGCGCCAATTATATTTTTGAAGGATACCAGTGCGAATATATCGCTATCGCTACTATATAAATTATAAAATATAGAACAATGTTATATATATTATACACATGCATTGTTCTACTTTTTATAATTAAAAAAATTTAATAGATAGATTCATGTAGATAAAACTCTATATTATAAGTTAAAAAATTAAAAAATAATAATAGAGGACAATTGCACTCCTAAATTTTCTATGTCAGTTTCCATTTGTCAATCGCATCCGTAAACTGTTATTCAAAATCTTTTCATTGCTCCAAGGAGTATACTATGCTAAAGCACAGAGATGCGTGATGACTTTACAGATAAGATTGCAGCGGGTAAGGTGCAGTATACATAGTCCAATTATGCGTTGAATTCTTTAACAATTCAGAAATAACACAGGCGCGCAGGCAAGAGAGTACAGGGGGTATGTACCCCCCCTCAGATATAAGTAAAATTTCGCCCCCAATTTCGCCCCCTGGATCGATATTGCCTCAAGTTGTTTGGTCTCTGTCCCGTAAATATTATCAACCTAAACGTTGAAGATGTTTGTAAAGATGTCCAATTGTAGGAGGATACTCCAAGAAAAATAGCTCTATCAATGGAGTTAAGGCTCTGGCAGCAACAGTGGAAAAACAGCATCGAGGATAATCCAGATACATTCGCTAGATCATGGATCTATGCTGATGCCCAGGTGTATCCTAAAATTTGTGCTTTGCTTCTCATTGGGGTCACACTTCCCACTTCCTCTGTTTGATGAAGCTGAGCGGTTTTTCCAAACGCCGCGTTGTTTGAAGACATACGAGTATCTGCGATCTACAATGCTTGAAGATCGACTGACTGGGCTGTGTCTTCTAAATATACATAGATACATTCATATTGACATTGAACGTGTTATTGATGATTTCTACTCAGTTAAGCCACGTCGCCTTTTTCCAAGGTCTATACCTATATACTAGTACATAATAATGTACCTAATTATCTATATATATTCTACATATATATATACGTATATATATACTGAGTATACAATTATACACCAAAAAATGACATAATCAAGACTCGTGGCTAAAAAATAAGGTTCTTATTACTATTTATTTGATAATTTATCTACGTAAGCAAATAATTTATGATTTCTGTAATACTAATTTCCATACATTTTTTACGATTTCTGTAATTCTAATTTCCATATTTTTTTACGATTTCTGTAATTCTAATTCTAATTTGAAATGTGATTGTATTTTTGTATTTTCATTATTGTACTAATGACTATAAGATTTGAAACCCGTTTGTTAAAGCTTCTTTTCATTTTTAAATTACCTATTAACATTAAAAGCAGTCATTTTTACAATATATAATAAAGTATTATATATATGTAAATTTTAAACCGTTTAATTTTAAAGTTTCATGTGACCAGTTTTGAATGTCACTGGTCTTCCAATGGTATTTATAAAAGTAGATACTTAATAAATTTTCATATAGCCCTATGATACATTTTTACATTTCAATCTTTTGTGTTATTAGCTTCCCTATAAATGGATTATTATAACATTGTACATATTTTATTTTAAACTGTTATTTATGCTTTATTTAACTTTAGTATATTTTTTGTCACGTGATAGTTCTTATTACGGTATATCTCTAACTTTTAGATTTTCGTCCATACCTATTTAAATAAAGTGTAATTAATACAAATTATCCACATCATATTTTTTCTAAATATCTAATTAGAAGTATGTTTATGCCACTTGACAATTTATCCCCCCTCCCCTAAATTCCTGGCGGCGCGTCTGTAACATCCATCAATAACATTGCCGTCTTTTTATTAAAGTTGTCTTCGAAAGGGGGCATTTCAATTTTCTTTATTATGGCACGTTTAGGAGTTTTTACGGCCAATCAATTTTACGGTGAAATCAAACCCATAAACATTAATTTTGAAAGAAAATTGTTCTGCTTATGTTTATTTAAATGTCCAAGCAAAATTTGCCAACTAAAAAAAGACGAAACATGACAATTTGTAAATTATTAAATTATGAATTAATGGAAATAAAGTCGTATTTAGTAACATAATGGTTTTTATAAAAATTGAGAGAATTTCTCCTTTATGTAAATTATATTTTGGTAAAGCGTAGTAGCAATGCATTATTAGTTAAGTTCAACACATACTTTTTAAATACTAAACTTAAATATATAAAAAAACAAAATGACGCCACCACAAAATAACTAATTTTCCTCAAATTCTAGAAATGATTCTTTTACCGTTTTTGAAATATATTTGTGCAACTTGTTAGGTGAACTATACATCATCAACATACATTTAATATTTATTTTGAAAGATTTTCCTATAATTTCATATAATTTATTTTAATAGTTAAACTTTGATAACGTTATCAGCTCAAAAATGTTTAAATTTATTTACAAAAAAGATTATATTTATTAAAAATTTATATTTAGTAATAGATCCTATTTATTTATTTATTTATTTATTTATTTATTTATCATATTAACTAATATATCATATTTACTTATAGATCATATTTACTAATAGATCATATTTACTTATAGATCATATTTACTAATGTACCATATTTACTAATGTACCATATTTACTAATATATTATATTAATAAACATAGCATAATTATTTATTTATTATATTAACTAATAGATCATATTTACTTATAGATAATATTTACTAATAGATCATATTTACTTATAGATCATATGTACTTATAGATCATATTTACTTATAGAACATATTTACTAATATTTTATATTAATAAACATATCATAATTATTTATTTATCATATTAACTAATAGATCATATTTACTTATAGATAATATTTTCTTATAGATCGTATTAACTAATAGATCGTATTAACTAATAGATCATATTAACTAATATATCATATTTACTAATGTATCATATTTACTAATGTACCATATTTACTAATGTATCATATTTACTAATGTACCATATTTACTAGTGTACCATATTTACTAATGTACCATATTTACTAATGTACCATATTTACTAATGTACCATATTTACTAATGTACCAAATTTACTAATATAAAATATTAATAAATGTGAGAGTCAACTCAAAGATTTAATTTGTATGATGTAATAAATAGTACTAAAATAAAATCAGCGCATGTTATTTAATAAATAATTAAATATTTTTGCAATAATTTTTGTTTGTAAAATATTACACGTAGTATGTAGATAAGATGTAGTAAACAAACTCCTAAATAATGGTTGATGTTATCGTTAAATTTGTAATATTAGATATCAAAATAATATATTTTATTTTTAAAAATTGTATAATTAGTTGACTTTCGCCCAAATGATGACATAAGTGAACAATTAAAACAATTGTGAATGTTTGAAACTTCAATGCGACCAAGTGTTAAAATTTCAAATTTACCAGTGGAATACTTTATTAACTAAAACTAATTAAATATTGTGTGTAATGTATATTTACTTCCCCACTTTTCATGACTGTTCGACGATATTTTTTTGCTTAGCCGGTTATTGCTTAGACGGTTTTGCTCTACGGTTAATATACTCAGCTAGGATTAATATCAAAAGTTATACAAAATTTTTCTTCACAATTTTATTGTTAATTTAGAAAATACTTTTATTTAAACTAATGTTGAAATAATTACACTAAAAACAATTGTTTAATAATTTGTTCCGAAAAAACTCAGAAGAAGTATAACATACGTTTTATATATCAAATATGGAAAAATTCGTTACATCTTTCGTTCAAACGCACATTAGTTATTTTCAAATAGGCTTAGGTCGGATCACATATTGACTGATTAATTTAAAGCATTTAAAAGTAGGTATAAGATGAAAAAGATATAGATGCAGAAAGATATAGATGCATAATCTGAAAGTCAAAAATTTTGATGCGTAATATTTTTAAATATTTTTATATAATATAATTTGTATAATGACATTCATTAGTATACATTTTCTATATATGAATATATATATAAATATATAAATAAATAAACTAATATATATTAGTTTATTTTTGATATATATATGTTAAATATATTTTTTAATACATATAAGTTAATAACAAGGGTAGATTGCGATTCACGCTTTTGCCGGGATATATATTTTAAATTTTTTAAATTTTTTATATATATATATATCCCGGCAAAAGCGTGAATCGCAATCTACCCTTGATATTATTAATAACGGGGTATGCCACATTATTATATATAGAAAAATTGTTATGTTACATAAGTTATGTTTATCAACTATCTAGTTGGTTGTACATAGTGCATATTTTTTAATCATCTTATCTGTTTATGAGTTATCTATTCTAGATGGTCTCATACAGTTCCCTGTTGCGTTCTATATTGTCTTAAATGATTCCGATTGGTCATATAAGTGAATGCTCACCAGATTATCATGAAATTTAATCCTTGACTGCGTGTTTGCTATTAATTATTGTTCCGTCACTTCGTTCATTTACAATATATGTTATATTTTATTACCTGTTAGGCGTTTTTATTATTATTATATATTTTTTTGATGGTTAGAATGTCCTTTTGTGATACTATTTGGATATACAAAACGTACAAATTTGAATAATATTTAAAATTATATATTTTAATTTGTCGTTTTGCACAAATAATGTATTATTTTTAAATAAAAGAGTTTTTTAAATTGTAGATGGTCACTTACACTGTATGTTTCGTTCTATATTGTCTTAATTTATTCCGATTGGTCATTATAAGTGAATTTTCATCAAATTATCGTAAAATGTAATCATTACATATGCGTTTTCTAATAACTTTGATGGTCTACAACAGGGTTCATTGAAATAAATTTTATATTTTCTGACATGTTAAGCATATTTTATCACATTTTTTAAAAAATTATTAGAATGTCCTTTTGTGATATTATTTGGTTATACAAAACGTACAATTTAAATAATATGTTAAATGGTATATTTTAAGTTGTCGTTTTGGACAAATAATAAATTATTTTCATAAATAATTTGTCGTTTTTCACAAATAATATACTATTTTCATAATTAAAATAGTTATTTAAATTTTTAATGGTCTCTACGCTGTCCCTTGTTATCCACTCTCATTGTCATACTTCCCCTTAAAATATTTGAAAAAATAATATATTGATTGTTTTTTATTATAGTTTATGATTATATAGCTCTATGTACAATATCATGTATTAGGATATAGCAATAAAACTTACAAATTCAAAGTAATCCATTCAGAAATAGTAGGAAACATTGTCTCTGTGTACAGTGTCCCATAATAACGACTTTTCCAGTATGAAAAAGATTGACACGGAGTCCACTCCATAATTTAGTTGAATTGTAGGAAATAGTTCGGATTTGTACAATAAACCGGGTTGAAATTTATCCATTGCAAATTGATATAAGTTGTTTGTTTAAACGATTAGTTGAAGCACATTTGATAATCGATGAGAAACAGTCAAGTCGGATATGTCCAAAATATGTAGTAAATCCTCACAGATTGATGCAGAATCTCCCAAAGCTATAGTTTGCATTTTCCTCCTTTGAAAAAAATAGTAGTTGAATTATTGTGTCGTAACCGAACCATTTGAGGACGTTTTGTATAAATGTTCACATCATAGTCAAACACTAATAAAAGTCTGTAAATATTTCTAAGTGTCCTTTCTTTCAGTTGTTATGATTCTCCGGCAAATATTCGGTTTACAACACAATGCGTCTATTCAACATTAAGTTTTCGATAGAAATTATTTAATTTTTGTGTACTGCTATCTGTTATAGAATAAACTAGCCAATAATGAAACGTTTCGCTTAAAATTATGCTGATTGGTTAACTGTATCTAAAATTGATACTGGCCGAATCCGTACTTGAAGACACCGAGAACCTTTTTTCCATCCCAGTCGTAAGCGCTGAAGTCCTGAGCCAGTTTGAGCCAAACAGTTCCTATCTACTAATTCGTACCTACTAAGTACAATCACTAATTTGTAAAGTTTAATTAGCCAACTGTATTGAAAACCTTAACATTCTAATAGGTTGAGTCATAGCAATAGTGATTGTATTAGTGGAGTACATAAATAAGCCTTTGCAATTAGATTAGAATTCATACAAGTTATTATGACACAACAAACTGACAATATTTAATACAAACGTAATTCATATTAACTATGGTATGTTAAAAATACAATTTAAAAATTAAGAAGTTACATATTTGACGTTTATAATCTTTCAAATACAATACATATATGGAAAATAGTTTGTGTAAAGATAAAGTAACTTTTCAATCTTTTCTCAGTGTAAATCTCTGCATTTCAGATATTTTTAATGCAATACAGACGGTTTTTTATGCATTTAAATGCTTTTGAAAATAAAGAATCTATTAAAAACAATATAACATTATTAAAGCTAATTACTGATTACAATACAATATAGGATTAGATTGAAGGAAATAAACGCAGGCCTGTGATTAACCCATAACAAAATTGAGGAGTGTAACATTTATAAATTTCATTAAACAACACTATAAAAAAGGATAACGATGTACATACATAACATAGATACTTGTATATATGTACATACAATATTGTATATATAGCCTACATTCTGAATACATAGAAAATACAAAATTTAGTAATTTCTTAAGAAATATATTTTATAGGTAGTATGACCCTATTTAAGCAATAAATGCTTTCTATAATGAACAATAATCAATCTCAGATCACATTTGGTCTCAGTGTTCATGTGGAATTATGGTCAGACTTAAAGATTTTCTTGATTTTGGTTGAATTTAATGATTCTTTCAGGAAACATCTAAAATTTGAGAAACAACCCCAGGCCGGTACATGTGTCAGTCCACTCTGGGAAACCTCCCCGTAGTACGTGGTCGCTAGTGTGCAAAGAAGTGCAACCCAAAAATACAGACGCAACTGGTCCCTTCACGATGGAGACAATCCACAACCGGAAACCATTGAAACCCCAACATTCCCAGCTACCCCAATGTTGTCACACCGATCCCACTGGACCTACCAGAAGAGGATCCAAAGGAGGCCAGGCAGCTAGCCCAGTCCATACTAAACCAGCTCCGGTCACAATCCCTCGTACTTTATCAGTCTTCGGACTCCTCATCCTCAACTGCAATAGAACCGCCACCAAGGAAAGTTGAGTTTAGCAAACGTCTCTAACAATGGAGCCTTAATCAAGAATCCGAAGGGCTCCATTTCCAAACTTTCTAGCTCCCTAACTGCGAAACCTTCATCAAGATAAGCGGGCTAAAAAAGGCGTCAACCCAAACACTGACAGAGCTGAGGGGCTAGAAACCTTCATCAAATGCGAATCTCACCTCTACAACTCTTAAAATGTAGCATACTCGCCAAACTGTCATCAATATAACACCACTACCTCTAGCAAGTGACTCAAAAATGTGTTTTTAACATGTATCTTACCCCCTGCAGAACAACAGCCGAAGACTAACGCATCCATCTCTTCTCCCCTGCATGATTCCTTTTCTATTGGTAACATGTCTTCATTGCAGGAGACTTTAATTGTCACAACTTCTCCTGGGACATATACACCGATGGAAACGGGTTTGGAGTAGGTTTCGACGAAGCTGCTTAAGACAACATTTTATTCTCGCCATCGTAGAAGCAGCTACTCGTAGCCCAAACCAAAACCTAAAATCAACGGGTTTTTAACTTTAACAGAACACGTGGACCAGAAAAATTACGTCAGGTAAAGAACGTCGGATCTGACCACGGCGGATTTCATTCAATTTATATTGACATAGAAGTGTATTATTTAAAAGCGGTCTTATAAGATGCAAGGCATAGGTACGACTATTTGACAATCTCTTAAAAATGATCCTTACAGTTGAGACGAGATCGTAAATAAAGTCTGAGTAGTTTTAACTTCTTGGGTTTTGTGGTCAAGTATGTCTTTTTTGCCATGCTTGGGATGAGTAGGCGTTGTGATTTCTTTCATTGATGATGAGCTTTAAGTTATTGCTAATAGAGACTAGACGATTAAATAGTTCAACTAAATTTTAAATAGATGTTTCAAGCCATTGTTATTGGCACAATGATCGTAGTGTCATCAGCATATTTCATATTGTACTGGCCAAAAGTTTGGGAAAAGTTAATATATATAGACCTGTTGTCTGTTATTTGGAATTTCCAACATACAAATTTGGAATTAAGTTTGGAATTTCCAAATCGATTTAGCCAATCAAATAATTAGGTACAACTAGAGCTTTCCATATATAAATTTTCACTGACACAGCATTATCATTTAAATTTTAAACATGGTCCATGGTATTGAGATTTCAGCTACAAATCGTGCCCAAATTTATATTTTATGTGAAGAGGGTTACAGTTATCGCGCTATTGCTACTAGAATGGATGTGTCAGTGTCTACAACGGTATCCAGAACTGTCACTTGCTATCAACAACTATACAATTATTCCTCTCGCAAGCGGACTGGAAGGCCAAAAGCAACAATCCCTCAAACTGACTGCTTAATGCACCACTACGTCATCAATCAACCATTCTCCTCATCTTCTGAAGTCAAAGCAAATCTGGGTATGGTAGTGCAGGATGTATCAACACGCACCATTAGGTGTCGATTGAGGTCTACATTTGGCCTTCTATCGTGCAAACCGGCAGCCACACCTCGACTCTCTAAGAAGAACATTCGTGACCGGTTGCACTTCTGCAGACAATACCAGAACTTTACCACTGAGATGTGCCATCAGGTCATGTTTTCTGATGAGTCCAAGATTTGCCAGTTCCAATCAAACCGGCCACACGTCCGACGACCAAGAAACCAAAGATTCAACACACGTTACACGCAACAAACCGTCCGCTCAGCACGTTCCGTGATGATTTGGGGCGCCATAACTGCAAACGGGCGCGCTGGTCTGCAGTTTGTTCCCCGCAACAAGGCGGTTAAAGCCAAAGACTACCTCCAAATAATTCAGGAGGTTCCCATGTTTATGCAGCTTCGAGGAACACCCATACTACAGCAAGATGGTGCTCCTTGCCACAGCGCCAAGGTTGTGAAGCAGTGGATTGTGTCACAACACTTTCGATTGCTCGAGGACTGGCCAGGGAACTCCCTGGACATGAAAGTTATAGAAAATTGCTGGGATTACTTCAAAGACTGTCTGAGGAAGCACAATTGCACGTCACACCACGATCTGATTGAGAAAATCAAAGCGATATGATGCAGGGAAATTACTGTGGATTATTGTAGAGTACTGGTCGAATCCATGCCACGTCGTATTACGACTTGTTTGGCCAATAATGGAGGACCTACCAAATATTGATAATTTAAAACAAACAAGTAATATGTACATTGTGCTATTATATTGTTTCTACATTGTGGTATAATGTAAATTCATTGTTTACTAGCTGTAAAATACAAAAACGCTACAACTGGAAACTGTAATATGAAGTAAAATGGACCGAGGATAGAAACTTGTGGAACTCCATCAGTGACCGGTTAATAAGAGCTTTTAATAGAACCTAATGTGACATATTGGAAACCTTATGTTTTAGGCTTGTGCAGATAAGGAAGCAGTAAAATCTCAAACAGGTCACAGAAATGATACTAATATCATGGCTTACAAAATTTTTTATTGAAAAGAAGAATTTCCAATAATGGTCGAAACACCAATAAAGTTATATACCAGAGTCAACACCCTCGACCTCGACCAACACCCTCTAACAAGTAGTGCTTGAAGTGAAAAACGGGGATAAAACTAAACTTTAAATTATATTCCAGATAACTAAATGTTAAATATATATGTATTGTATATATTTTCAAAGTGTTAGTGATTATTATAGTGTATTATAATTATTTACTAAATTTGCATGGAGCAAAAGGTGACAAGAAACTATTTTATTGATTATTGAGAAAGTGAGAGAAGTTTACCAGCCACTTGATCCAAAGTGAAAGATCCATAGTGGTCCATATTGTTCGTCTATATTGTTCATAATATTGTGACCAAAATAAAACAGAATCATTTCTGTTCAATTATTTCCAATGAAAACACAGATATTGAAAATACCAAAAAACTTGTGTTGATGAAAACTTTATCTGGATTTTGTGATGGCAAACACAAATGAGGAAGATTAGATTATTTTTCAAACTCCACTTGTCATATAATTTCTTTCCCCATACATACAATCTTTCAAACACTTTACTCAGTTCAGTGATTTTGCATCATCATGACAACCCATTTCTCATTTGACAAAACAAACCATTTTAATTATGTAATCTAATAAAGCTTTTGATGCACCGTACGTTACATATCTGAAAAATATTCAGTTTGAAGGTACTAAATATATTTTAGCCCATGTACAAATACTGTCACAAAAGTAATGATGTCAGAAGTAGTACAAATATGACTGCTACTTAATGTTAAACTGGCCACAATAACATGTTATAACAATGACAAGATTACTTTCCACACAAAGGCTGAACATGTGGCAGAGATGAAGGATGACATATAAAGATGTTAATACAGTTACTGGTCATCATGCATAATAAATCAATAACATATAAGCTTTGCCTCTATAAAATTACTAACAACTAATGACATTCTTAACAATCATACTACAGAGGACAATTGTTCTATAATTTTGTTAAACAGTCAATTTTGTCAGGCAATTATTTTGGTTCATGATAAATTCCCTTTAGCATTTGAATAATAAATTCAGATATATATACATGATCTCAACTTATTTAACCATTAAATGATTAGAAACCATGTAATATTTCCTAGTATAATATTGCTAGTTTTGCTAATGTCCCTTTAATCTGATTACAGCATGACTCAATCAGCCACTGTTATAAAAATAAGAACTCCTAGATAGGAACTCCTTATAAAATATATTGTTATACAAATAGGAATATATTAATAATATGCTTTATTACATGATTATATGCTATTAATTGGATAAATGGACAGTTTCTTTGTTTTTTTATTTTTAATAAAATGTAATAATGTTGTTGAATAATGAATAATGTAGAAAAGTTAATCAAATAGAATTGTAGGTTCATCTTGTTGTCTTATACATTTTAATTTTGCAACATCTTCTTCTATATTATTAGCTGCAATATATATATTATTCATCAGCTTTGGATGATTTAATTCATTAAAATTTAGATCATGGTAATCAACATATGACCAGATTATGGAGAACAAAACAAGCTGTAGGTAGTTTAGCCACTTTTGGTAATGGAATATAATGTAGTCTACAATATAGAAAAGCAAAAATGCACATTCAATAACAACTCTAGCTTTTTATAAATTCATATTAAATATAACTGGTGATGCCGTAGAAGTATTTATATATATATAGAGTCATTAAAAATGAATATAATCCATATCATCCATCACCAATCAAATATCATTGTCTGAATTCACCAGCAATCATATGATCAAAGAAATATGTATTTTTAAATATACAACTATTGTGAGTACATGTAGGCCATTCTGACAATACATATATACAATAAATGCAGGGTGTCCACACAAATTCAACAACAAATTTCAGACAATAGCTCAGTTTTCCAACAGACTCCTGTAGATTATTTAATAGTTGTTATAATTTTGTCTAAAATGTAAATAAATTTTTTTTGCTAAATGGAATTGTTTTTGGTACACTCTAAATAAATACAAAATATAAAACAACAAAACCTTTTTTGTTTTGTTAAATTAATAGAATATGTGCCAGTAAAAAAATGTTCCCCTTTAGTTGTCAAAATTCCTTGACATTTTAAAAATAATTTGGAAACAAATGAAATTCCCTGACATTTCTATAAAATGCCAACATTCCAAAAATTCCCTGATATATAAGGGATTATTACACACAGCTTGAATGTTGATTGAGTGCCATCCCTTATAATTGATGTATTCATCTGGATAATATTCAGCATAAGGTTTAATAATTTTAATATGTGTACAATCAATTGCTCCACATATTAGAGGTAACTTATTCTTAAAAAAATACATTATAATTTATGTTAAATTTGAATACTGAAAATGCATTAAATTTGAATGTCTTTTGAGTAGAACATTCACAAATGATCAATAATACCTTAACACTGTTTCTTGGCTTACTCCAATAACCAATAACTTCAGCAATCGTTGACTGAAAACTGTCTGTTGCCAAATAGTGTAATCAAATACATATATATATATAATGGGTCAGAGAAATAAATAAATTGCAAAAAATAGACTACTTAAAATAAATGTTAAAGAGTCCATTAAGTGTATAAATAGTGATGGTCAAAATAGTATAATTGCTTTATTCTATAATCTGGTAATTTGAGTTTTTGATATTGGTATCTAAAAACACATTCAATACAATGCATATTACAATTATAGAGTAATATATTCAAATTCAGCACAGTTCTAGATACATAAAATTTAATTTAATAAAAATATAGGAATTCTTACTTAGGTCCTAGGCTAGGAGTTCCTTTTATAACTTTTGACATTAAAAAAAAATTGTTTTGGAAGGAGATCTTACAATACCTAGTGACTAGTCCTAGGAATATCTTTTAACTATCAAAAGGTAAGAGTTCCTCAAAATTAAGGATTTACTAGGTAGGAGTTCCTTGTATAAATAAGGATGACTATATAATGGACAATAAGACTTATCTATTTTTTCTTAAAGTTATTTAATTTTGATGTATAAACGAATAAACTGGTATAGTGGTATTATATAAACACTACAGCAATTTACTTCTGTAAACTATACTAGACTATATCATAAACATATTTATTGCATTATATAACATAAAGTATAGTGTGTAATAACTTCATGTAATTACAATGTTATAAAACATAATAACATTTTTGCTGAAACTATATATTATTTCACTAAGCACCTTAAAAAAGATTCCTGCTTTATGATTTATTCTATTCTAATTTAATTAAAATATACTTATAATAATAAATAATATTTTTTGTTAGTTTAAATTAATTAATAATATTAAGACTTAAATGCTTTGATTATTTGTATTACATTTTCATTAAGTAGCATATTTAAATATATAAAAAATATATATATTAAAATACATTATTATAATACTCTCAATAGCACTATATACAATTTCACAGTCTAATTTAATTATTCATAGTACCTGTATTATTAATGTGACCTTTGCAGGATCAGCCCCCCCCCCCATTATTAGCTCCACGAAACTACTCTAGATGTGTATACTGTATGCTCTAAAATGCTCATGCCATGTGTAACTATATCAATATATACTATGTTTTAAACAATAATAAAATGTAAACATTTACATAAAGTATATATTATAACATGTAAATTATTGTTTATTCACTGTCAAGGCATTATAAACAGAAATTATACCTTATAATATCGATATTAATTATTACGGAGCAGAAATGATTTGTTCAAACTTCATTTATGTAGTCTAGGAAACCATTTTTTGAACTAGTTCCAAGTAATTCCACCTTTTTATATCGAAATATATAAACAAAATGTTTTCAACTGTGAAATACTTCGTTTCAAAAAAAATGTTTTATTGTTTTGTTCAAATAATATATATTCTGTTTTTATTAAATGTAATCATTATATTCAATTGTACACGTTATATTTACCTATCATATTGTATAAAGACTATTATAAAAACGTTGACAAAATCATTGACTTATAGGTAATTAAATATTTAATATAAGATATATCATTAATATAAACGTTTAGAGTCAATATTACGGAATAATTATTAGCACTACATACTGCCCATAACACAAAATGTCATCTTTCCCATTATATAAGCAAAATTTAGCTAACACAGCTAAATTTACATATGATATTGTAAAATCTATAAAAAAATCGTATAGCGCATATTATATTCTTCTAGGTGCTAATAATTATGATATTGGTAACAGTAATTAACAATATAATCATTGTATTAAAGTGAGAACCAGCACAAAAAAATTCAAAAGCGCGAAGCCACGGCTATGCATGCAATAGCCTATAGTTACCGCAGATGTTGCAAACATATTTTCTAAAAAAGTTTTATGCGTTCTATGTTGGATACATTAAATAGATAATACTAAATTTGATATAAGTGTCTGTCAGTGGCGAATATATATTTCAAGGGTACGGTATTAACTATTAATTGTCATCTTAACTGATTTAGCGCAATATATTTAAATATTCGAATGCAACCGAATTATTCTGAGTCGTATTAATCTGAGGTTTGAAAACATACGATTTCGACTTGTAAGATAATGTTAAACTGCAGCCGTTCGATAAATGTTGATGGGGGGCATTTGTTGGATTATAATAAACATGTTTATGGGCTAAGTATACTTCGATAATTTTTGATGAACAACTTTATCTCTAAAGTGGTCGATATATAGTTATTGTCAATAACATAATATACCATCACAGCTGGCAAAATATGCCTTTAATATTCTGTTCGCCTATAGCTATGACTGTGATAATTATTATTGTTTCATTATTCTATTTTATTGAGTCGGAAATTATCTAAGTGATGTTGATATATGTACAATACATCTGGATAGCATATTGTGTTGCCATTTACGAAACATTTGAGACAAATAAGATTAAAAAATTGTAATACTATTTTTCATGTGCTTGTCGAAAAGATGTTACAATGTGACTACGACCATTGTCGTACCATTTTATTAATTAATGTCAAAATAAACTTAATTCAAATTTACTTGTAAATACTTTATGAAATTGTTCATATAACAACGTCACGAAATTGTTTGTCTTTGCCAACACTATTATATTTAACTTCTACAATGAACTAAATTCATTTTATTAGAATTTCAGAGATGTATTTTTTGCATCTATTATTAAGAGATTTTAATTTTTGGACATACCGCCAATTATAATTTAGTAGTTTTTTTAAATTATATAATGTATACATATAAATAATAAAGCTTTTTGTGTATATATATATGTAATATATTATTTATAATGCTAGTTTCTATTCATTATTTTACAATCTGAGCATTTATATGAAAAGCAGAAGTTTAATGTTATAGTTGTCGTGTCAATTTGGTTTCGACAGAAGCTATACTGATAACAAATATTATTAATCGCGAGGATTGTATAATGAGCGGTAAAATTTATTGAAAAAAGTTGACCCACACAAATAATATTTTTAAAAATTACCAGGAATACTATAATGTTCTAAAAGTATTCCCTGATTATTATATAATAATAAATGTATTAAAAAATAATTTATATAATAAAACAGATACTATATTTACACTACTTTTATTTAATAAAGCAATTAAATTAATCCCTTTTATTGAAATTACAATTAACATGTACATATAATATTGGATAATTTTTAGAATAATGGCGAATACGGGATAATTCTAATTTATATGATATAAATATTCGGAACATATAATTTACTGTTTTCATTAAATAGTAATTAATAGCAACGGTTTACCTATAAAAATTTTAAATATAAATATAAAAGTCATGTAATATATATATTTTTTTTTATAATTACCGTTTGTTTTTCCACTCTGTTTATGCATGAAAAAAGTGTATATGCATGAACTTGCTTCATACAAAAACAGAGGTGGATTATCAAAAGGCCATATAGGGTTAACAATAACGACGACACCAGTTTAATAACTATAAAATTATATGTCTTACGTTATGAAGAGGAAAGATTGTTTTATTAGACTGAACTGAATTTTAACTATATATAAGACTGATGTTAACTTTAACTGTTCACAATTCCTGTACTTCTTTTTAATATGTAACTAATATTATTTGTGAACACTTTTTGATTCAACTGCCAAAAACATTTGGAACACCCTGTATATAGTTAATATCATAAGATGGGAACAAAGTTGTATATTTTTCGTCATAATAAATAACACAAAAAACACATCATTGAAAAAAGTATTGTACTTATTAATTGTGTGCTAATTTACATATCCTAATTTACATATATATCGATATAGGCTCTGTGAAATACCTTTATTAGTTTAGTAGGTTAGTAGGTTACATAAGTATTATAATATGAATATACTAAAGAAGTTCTAAGTGGGTCTGTTGTAGGTGCATAGGTTTATTAGCAATGTTTTTCATTGTAGGTCTATATTGTTGACAAACACTAAACCAATATTTATTTTATTTTTCGAAGCACCAGGTTAGTTGGGTTAAATTGACCCACTGGTCTGTCGTATACTGCTCAAAACCCACTAATACTATCGTTCTGAAATGTTCATTACCTGTCTAATTCTTGATGCACTTTCAATTTTATATAGTTTTGTAGAATATAGGCCTATACTCGAGAACTTTATGACATAATTAAGTTCTCAAAATTGGTTAAACAGGTTTTTTTGAAAAAAATGTAAACGTCTGTGTCAATTATTCTTATCACTTACACCCGTATAACCTTTCTGTCAAACAAGGGTTTTTTGCGTTTACTCATCACATGTTTTATGGTGTACCTGTAGATAATCATTTTTTGTTCACACATTAAGTGTTGAAAAACGTAATAATATAACCTTTATATTTCAAAATTCACTTCCAGTGATATATCATCTATTATACATGGAATCATCTATGCGTAATTAAGCCAGAACAGCATCGTATTAGCTGTGCAAGAACTGTCATTTCTGCAATTTACTTTATAGAATAGATAAAACAACACATCCTATTATATAAGACTCTTAACACTAATAAAAATATTAGAATTATATATTTTCGTAATTAATCCAAAGTACCGTAAATAATATTATTATATATATTAGTTGAATTTTCTTTTAGTATCTTATTATTTGGACATGTTTACTTACATTCTCAAACTGACTGTGTTATAAACGACATGAACAGTATTATTTAAATTAACAATTAAAGTATTTGATCAGAGAGTACACCTCTAAAATGAACCCATAAAATGCTGCTATAATAACTCGATCTGGTACATCTGAGGCAACTCATGACGTGATCTTTCTTAATTTTGAAATCTAAAATAAAAAGACGGCTGCACAACTAACGAAAGAACGATTAATAAAAAAAGTTGTCCACAACTAAATTGATCATAAGCCACTTTTTCACGAGGCTAAAGTTAGAAAACCACTAGAAAACTAAAATACCTTTTTTTTAATGCCTGAGCTAGCTTATTTATCTTCATTTTAAAGTTATTGGAGTATTAATAAATATGGTACGTAAATAAAAAAATTATATAATTGGTTTTCAAACTATAAAACTGTGGTTTTGGGATATTTATCGTATTCAATTCGGTTGGGCCACTGGAAATTAGAATTTTACTCACTTTTTATGTCTGAGCCATTACCTTTCATAAATTAAAAAAAACCTTTATAGGCTATTAAGAAAAAACAGGCTTGACAAAGTTAAAAATATAAATATATTATTTAAATTTAACTTAATTATATAAAATGAACGTGAAAGTATGCTAAAAACATATAATTAATTACCTTGTTTAAACAAAGTTTGTGAACACTATTTATTGTTTCAACTTATTTGTGTATATTTAACGTTTTAATATACTATTTATAGTTTATATTATAAATTGGTTTGTAATCATTATTATTACAACGCAAATTTTTTATATTTAAAAATATATATAAAAGACTATTATAGTCTTAAAATATTTAAATATTAATGTCAAACAGACTCGTAAGTTGGATAAAATTTAATATAAGATTGTATAGTACAATAATATCAAAATTAAAGTTGAAAATAATTTTTTTGTTAGCTTTCATAGGCCTATTAATGTGTTATAGATTTATAGACATTTAATACATTAAGCATTATAAAATTGATGTATTATAATCATATTAATTATATTACAATCATATCCAAGTATAAGGAAACTTTTTCTTAGACTCTATACGCTGACACATCAGAACAATGTTTGGAATATTTGCGAACGTTTATGTTTTTGCAGAAATGTTTAATGAATATTTCAGTAATCAAATTTTATTTTTATATAGGTCTTTTAGTTTCCAATGTTATTACTATAAAGTTAACATTTGGCTAATCTTTAAAATTAAGATGCGCGTTTCTGTTAATGTCTATACAAGTGTACTATAACAAAAAGATGTCGAAAGGGAAAATGGATACATACCGTACGTATACATAAATATATATATATCAAACAGATTTTATAAAGTATTTAGTTTTTAACACAATCTGGCGCTGTATAGTTTCAATTTAAAAATATAAATGAGGAAACTATAATATATGCGCATATATATATATGTATAACTTATTTTATTATTTTAAAGTTTGTACTCTTTATCTTACGGCACTGAAAACACATTGGTTGTGGGGGTTAGTAATATATAATTTAATTAAATATTCAACATGTAACAAATGGTTTAACAAAATAACACCTAGATGCTGCACTTTAATATATATATATTACTATATGTATTAGTAAAAAGTGGTGTTTCAACTTATAATGCACCGGACACAAGTTAATTTTATAATAAGTATGCAATGATCAAATTTTGTCTAAATATAATAATTAGTAATACTAAAAAAAAATATGTTTGAACTAAAATGCAATCCAAATACATACCTACGAATGCATAACAATTTACCACCCATATTAAAATTTAACGTGCAACTCACACTGCAGCAAACTTAGCGGCGGTTTAGTAGTCAATTTTTTATAAAGAGGGGGTGCGACTCATATACGCCGCTTTTTATGTTTAAAAAAACCCTAAAATTTCACTACGCATTGAAAAGATCATACTTTTTATATGAATAAAATTTGCAATTGTATGCCCATACAAATAAATCTATTTGAACGGGCAGCATGACAGATCGTCTTTTTACAAAAATAATATAATTCAGTTATATTTGTATATCGAAGTGCAGATTAATATATAATTATAAATCTAGTCTATTTGCGATTAGAGATTTATGTAATTAATAAAATATATTTAAACATTGCTTTCAAAATCATTCTAATTAGAGTGAAGTTTGTATATTAAGTTTAGATTAATTTAATTAATTAATGTACTATTTCATATCTATTGCAATTTAAAAGCTAATATTAACTTTTAAAATACTATACATAAATAACTTATACATTTTAGTTTATCTATATTGACATTTTTATATTTTTTTGTATGCAATGTACATACAAAAGTTAATGTGTTACAAGGACTTTCTATGACTCCCTTAATATCATTTAAAATTACATTTAAATAACAGCAATTAAATTTATCTAGTAAAAAAATTATATTATAAAATCGAACTATATTATCGAAATATCAAATCATTATTAGATATTTGGAAATGCCCCTAAAATCTAGTCTCTAATAATTTCTGTTTGATCAGCGTGACATCATAACTAAAAGAAGAAATGATAATTTTAGTAAGACAAAATACATGTATAGATATATATATATATAGGAATAAATTCTACTAATAAGCGTTATAAATATCTGTTTATAGATTGGAGTGTTATTATAAACATACCCTTTACAAAGATAAAATATATTCTAAATAATGTAATAATTTGTAGCACTATATTTTGATATAATTTTTGATATAATAATTATTCAGTTTATGTTCATAGAAAATATTGTGTAGCACTATGGCAATTTGAATCATTAAACTTGGATTGTGCTCTGTGAATAGCTATTCAGAGTACATGGAAATAATTAAAAACAGCAAGCACAAACCCTAAATTATAAACACCCTTAAACTGTAAAATTGAACAATTATGGTCAATATTCTTATTTAGTATGAGGCTGTACAAAACTAGTAAACTAGCCTATTTGCAAAAAACAAGATGAATATAAACTAGCCAGTTTCAAGAAAGGAAAATATTATTAACAGCATTCTTAAAAACTCACCAAACAAGTGTGAGTTAGTAACACACTATAGAATACGAGAAACTGGATATTCATTTTATTTACATTTTGCTAAACAATAAGAGACCAAATCTGTCTCCGTGTATGCTGAGGTTGAACAACAGTCAACTTACGAAAAGTTGTATCATATTGTTGTGAAACCAAAAACTATTAATGAAGAGGCTGCATGCAGTTTAATGGCCAGGACGAAAATAACTAACTCCTCGCAGAAAGTATACATGACCCAATGCATGAATCTCTCTGCATGCAGAATGGGCATTAAAAATGGAGCTGGAGCCGATGAAAAAACACAAGAACAGGAGGGGGATCTACATGAAACTCCAGTGGGGACTGTATTGCCGAAAACCAGTGCATGTACCACTAATATTAGAAGGATCCAATTGGTTACACGCTTTGTACACAGCCTGACATTCCTCAGCAACCTTCAACTGAGGATCATCATCTCTAGCAAGTTGAAATTATACAAACGGTGTATTCTCTAGCTCGATTTGGACAAGAAGGTCTTTGACACAAAGTCTTCTGCACATTCCAAAAGTGTTGAACGAATGTCTTGTTCATTGTCCATGAAACCAGCTTGAAGTTGGTTCATTTGTTCATCGCCTTCATTTGAACAATGCGGACTGTACACTTTCGAGTCAACCTCACGACCTGTTTGTCTACTTTCCTATATGCCTCTATACTTGAGAGGCTCACAGCAAAGTAAAAAATCCCACACTTCACACGCTTTTCAGCACATATTAACCATAATGCGTTAATATTGTGACTAGGCTACCTAGCTGTGTCAGTCTATCATAAATGACGCAATTTTGCTAACAATGAATGGCGAAAAATATTGATTTGTGAATAAAAAGGTGTAATTTCAGAGAAAAAAAAATCGTTTCGTAAGCAATATATAATGAAAACTGCACAAACATAGAGAAATGATTCGGATAAAATGTAGCTATGCATTTCAAAGCAATAATTATAACGTACACATATAAAGTACAAACACTAGCACTTGTGTTATTTAAACATTATGTTCTCGTATTAAGTAAAATATTTTCAATAACATAATTCTGTCAAATATTTATGAACAAGATTATTTAAGTGATGTAATTTATATTTGACACTGATAATGAAACCACAGAAACTATTTGAATGATTTTGTAATATAAAATATAATATATACATATATTAAACTTAATACCTCGAAATTAAATAATTGACACCGATCGCAATTTACTTAATAAATATAAAGTTTATATAAACATATATTGAAATGTAAACAGCGATATATTATATAATCTATTGTATTTTATACATCAATGTTTACCTTTAGTTTTGTATGAAACCTTTTGCGGCTTACAGTATATTATAATAATACATCTAGTCGATAATTTTATATTGTATTATGCTTTTGAGGATATTCTATTTATATTCAGTTTAATATCTGTAAAAGTTCTAATGACATTTTAGAAATTCTATAAAAGTTCTATAAACACTAAAATAATTTTATAAACATTGTATAGACATTTTAACTATTCGTACGATGAGGGGGGTATATGGCAATTTTTTTCAAAGAAATTAAGTTTTTAATTGAACTATATATTATAATGTATGATCCTGATGTTTTTACTCAGTGGCTAAAATATTTTTATCTAACTAAAAAATAGAACAAAATATGTAATTTCAATTATTTTTACGTACCAGAAAAAATTGGTGTTATTATTGATCTATTTTATAACCCCCGGCCCCGCCCACCCCCCTGAGTTGTCATACTTGCCGATGATATTAGGAGAAGGTAATTGGTTGCATTGAACAAAAGTTAAAGCATATATATTGGTCAATATATATACAGATAAAGGTTATTTTCCTATATATATTTGTACATAGTTTTCGAAACTGGAGTTTATGACTGAATCAGGTCATAAAAAGTATACCAATAGATTAATTGTTTTTAAAATAAAAATCGGTCGTCAAGTCTTTAGGAGGTATCTGTATACAACATTTCAGTATAATCAGATGATAGGAAGTTTCTTTTCCAGGGGGGTAAAATCCGCGCCCTCCTCCACGTAGCAAACTCTTAAAAGCATGTCCACGTTATACGAAAGGTCAACACGTTATACAATAAATTAATTATAATCTATCCAATATAAAAAAAATTATAGAAAGTCTATAACATATATAGAGTTTCTATAAAACGTTTGGTCTTGTGTATTCATAATAAGTACATACAGTAAGGACTAAGCACAGAGCCTGCACAAACAGCGGAGAGACAGAGCACTGCCGGTTTCGAGCTATTCAGCTCTCATCAGGTACCCTAGTCTCCCTACTGAT